>CAJJDN010000061.1:455687-478426 GCA_905182985.1 Paramecium sonneborni
TAATAGAAAAAAATAAAATAATAGCAAAAAAACAAAAATTTTAATTAAAAGACTTTAAAAAATTTGCGAATTTGTTGAATTTGAAAATAACAAATTAGAGTTCCAAATAAACTTAATTCTTCTCACTTAATAAATTAAATATTAAGAGCTTTATGTTTAAAAATTAAACACAAATAATCATTTTCATTAAATTAGCTATTTTTAATTTATTATCTAATATTGAAAATATATATATACAGAAGATTGATAAATAACAAAAAATTTAAAAAATAAAATTATCTCTATCATTTACTCATCTTTTAATTTAAAACGATTTGATAACTTTATAAACTACTTATTTCCTAAAGATACATGAGTTTTCGTTATGAAAGAAATTTGGAGGATCATAATTGCAAAACAGAATTCCATAAATAAAACTTATTTATAAACATTTATTCAAAAAAATAAATAAAACAACGAAAACACAAAAATTATTTTGACACTCAGTAACATAAAATTAATTTTTTTACTTAAATATTACCCAAACTTTTTTAAACTTTCTCCTCAAGACATATTTACACTCGATATCAAAGATAAAAATCAAATAATCATGAAATTGAAAAATAACAATTAATGCTTAATTGATCATAGTACTAATTAAAAAAATCGAAAGATGTATGTTCATATATATTTTAACTATTTTTGAGATTGGAGAAATAAATTAATCTCAAATTAAAATAATAGATCTAAAATTAGTTCAAGAATATTTTATAAATAATTTAAATAAATATTAAATAAAGTGAAAATTAGATGTAAAAGTTTTCATATTACAATTAATATTATAATTTCTATGAATTTATGATTTTAATTAAGAGTAACAATAATAATCAGTAATATTATAAATTTTGCTAAAAACTTTATCTACTAAAAATATTATTATTTTTTTAAGATATATACAAATAAACTATTGATATTCAATCACTTTCTATCATTGTATAACATTAACTCGATTTATAACTTTTAAATTGTTATTGTCTATTATATTATAATTAAATATATTAAAAGCATTTAGTAAAACAATCTAATTAATGGTTTGCATTTTCTTGAAGGATCATCAATAATATAATATAGTTATAACAAAAATTCATCTGATTTAGAAAAATTTTGAAGAAGAACCTAAACTCACCCACCCAAAAATTATGTTTAAGATATAAATGAATTTTAATAAAAAAATCTTAAAATAAGTATCTATCTATATGTATTTAATTAGCATTAAATCATTAGAAAATGTTTGATGGAGCAGTAACTTGATTTTTTTTTTTAAATATTCTAAATATTGATTGGGCTATTTTTCTTATTTGCTTGTATTTATAATAAAGAAATTTCCATTATTAAAAACTGTCAATTACTAATTAAATAAATAAAATAGAGGTCATAAAAAATATACAACCCCAACCAATATATTATCGAGTTTTATACTGGAAATACTCTAATTCAAAATCATAAGTGAGAATTGTAAGACCTAGAAGCGTTAAAGTAACACTAACTTCACATAATAACTATTTAAAATATTCTATTTTATCTTTTAATGGACAAAATAATATTTAAAATAGGGTCGTAGAGATTGATAGAAAAGTAATGCTACATGCTTGTAAAGTTGGAAATTCGTAAGAAAAGATTAACAACACCATAAAAATAAGCTTTTTAATTAGAAGCAAAGCGTTAAAGTATTTGGAAAATTAATTTATTATTATGCCTTCAAAAACTGATCCATACTTAGTTTATATTTGTTTACTATTAAGGGAGTATTTTTTCATTTACGATATCATAATTACAAAATAAATGCTCGAGATATAGATTATAGTTGCCATACAAGCTAATATAGAACTAAGATTAATAAAAATATTTGATGAGTAAGGTTGCAAAGCATATAATTAAAGAATTATACTAAAAGAAAAGTCATATGCTGTTGTCATATGAACACGTAAAATTCCACTAAAAAAGAATTCAGAGACAATAATAAAACACAACTTATTAATGAAATATTTAATAGTTAAATAATATACTCCAAATTAGATTAGCCATTAATTTTAACTTTCATTATCAGAATAAAATTTACATTTAATGGATTATAAAATTTTAGGTACAATTCTTGCAATTGAATAAATAGCAAAAAGAGAAATCCAGACAGTAATAATTGTAGAGGCATTAATTATGAATAGTGAAGTTAAATTATCAGCAGCTATTTTAGTGGGTATTCTTTTTAAATGGTTTATGTCAAGAATTGATTCAATAAATCCTGAGAAATCAAAAATCTTTTAAATGAAGTTAAATTAAGCGAATCTAAACAGCTCAAAATATATTTATAAATTATAAGGCATAGGAGTGTTGATGTATTTCAAATATGATAGCATCTAAAGAGTATCCAATAAATTGAAAAAAACTTCAAATCCACCAAATAATATTGATCCTCCACACATGACACAAATAAAGTAGAGCATGTAAGTATTACTTTCAGAAGTAATCTTTACTTGAGTAATGGTACCATCATCAATATATATCACTTTCGGTATAGAGCAAGAAACTTCTTTTTCTATTTGTGAGTATCCATCATTTGAATAAATTACTGAGCTATTTAAGAATTTTATCAATAGAATTTCATCTTATGAGTCTCTCTAAAAAGTGATATTTATGATTAAATTTAATTTTGAAAGATTAAATTCATTAATTTATGTAATTTCTTAGCTTAATTCAAAGGGTTAATCAATGAGTTTAATAATATTTTAGTTTGAGATATTAATAGAAAGATAATCTTTAATTTAAAAATTATCATTAATGATAATAGGAGTATCATAAGACAATTTAAATAATCTAATAACAGAATATATTTAAGTGTCTCCGATACTCTTTAATGTAGGTTTTGGATAAGTTGGAATGATACTTTAACCATTAACAAAGATATACTATTCTTCTAAATTGCATTAATCATCACATCCATCACCTTTAATAAGATTTCCATCATCACATTCTTCCTCTTTTACTTTTATAGAGTCTCCACAATTATTCAAACAAATTCCTTTTATATCATCTGAATAGTATCCTGAGTCAGATTAACAAATTTAACATTTAAGATTCTTCTATTATGGAAACTTACAACTTATACAATTGTAAGCTTAATCAATACATTCAAAACAATTTATAGAACACTCTACGCAATCGTTTTTATCTAGGAAATAACCAATTTAACATTTAATACATGATGATTTGTTTGTTAAAGGATTTAATTCACATTTTATACAATTTGATGAGCATTGAAAACATTTTGATGGTTTTAGTATTATATTATTACAAGAGTAGTTGAGATCTATTTTACAATTAGAGCAGCCATCTCTATTTACAAAATTACCATCATCACATTCTTCTCCATATGTCCATATTGAATCATAACAATTTGAGTATTTGCAATTCTTTTGAGACTTTCCTAAAGTATCAAAACATGAAATGCAATAACCATCTTCACTTTCAAAATAATTTTAGTCACATTAACATTTATTATTTATTAATATTCTATGTTGATTTTAATCACAACTAAGACAATTAAATTAATTATCAAAACAAGTCAAGCATTTTTTATAGCATTACAAACAGTTCGTTTGATTCCAAAAATAACCTCTAGAGCATTTACATTAAAAATTTTCATCTAAGTATAAATTCGATAGCATAAGGCATTCTTCACATATAGTAAAACTTGAACAGGCTTTACAAGGATAATCACATTGAAGACATACATTAAACTATTCAAAATATCCAACAATACAGACACATTAGTTGTTACTATTAATTACTTGATTAGATCTACAAGTAATGCAATTTGAGGCTTATTCATTACAAGTTTAACAATTTTAATTACATTTTTCACATTTATAATCCAATATATAAAATCCATCAAAACATAAATCACAATTAGAAGAATTATTACAAATTTTACAATTGGATATACATGATTCACATTATGTCTATTAATTAAGAAAATATCCAAATTAGCATAATTGACAATTTGTTTAATTATAGCAAAAATCACAATTATCAATACATTATAAACATCTATTATTAGAGGAAACAAAATATCCCTTCATGCATTGACCACAATTATCAATTGCTTGACAATCATTACAATATTAATCACAACAAATTTATCCTTTCATTAAAAACCCTTCATTACATATACATTAAAAATTCTTGATAGTTTGGTTTATATCAAAACATGTTAAACATTTATCAACTGTGTTAATACATGAAGAACAAGGTTTCTAACATTAAAGACATTAAATTCCATAATTAACATATCCAGATTTACATACACAATTATGATCAGAATCAAGAATAGAATTTATATCTAAACAATTGATACATCCATTTGAATCACATTCATAACATGGTTAATTACATTTTGCACAAGTTATTAAACTATCAGAATAATAAGTAGGTTTACAAACACACTATGATAAGTTATTTATTATATGATTATCATCCAAACATGTTAAGCATTAGGATGTAGATATTTAACAAGTTTAACAAGGTTATAAGCATGGAATACAAAAGTAATTATTATCATAAATCCATCCAGATTAACATAAACAGGAATCAGGTGATTAATATTATTAATCTTAACAGGAAGTACATTTATTTATTGTCTATATACAATCTAAACATGGCAATTAACATTAAATGCAAGTGATACCATTAGTATTAATAATCCATCCTGTTTTACAAACACAAAGATTTAATTCATTTAATTCTTAATTTACATCAACACAACTAAGGCAGTGATTTTAATTCTATTCACAAGTTAAACAAGGGGCTATACATTGTTAACATGTTGTAGGATTAACTTAATAATATCCAGATGAGCAAACACATTTATTTTGTATAGATTAACTTAATGTAAAAGTAGATATGCATCCAATACACTTATCAGCATTATCTTCACATTCAGAGCATGGAGAATTGCAAATTTAACATTGGTTTGATCCATCAGTATAATATCCATCATTACAAACACATTAAAAATTAACTGCTTTTTAATAACTTTCAACGCATTAAGTACAATCATTTGAGGCATTAATACATTCTGAACATGGATAAGAACAAGAAAGACATTATGAATTTGATAAATATTTGCCAACATCACAAGATGTACAAGTATTACTAGTACCTAAACATGTTTTACAAGTACTATGACAAACTGAGCAACTACTACCAATTAGTACATAATGATCAACACATGTTTAACATACAGAGGAGGATGTGCAAGTAGCACATTAACTTTGGCAAGGTTAACAATTACCTAACCATTTATAGAACTTTGGAAAACAAGTTTAACAACCTAAGAGATTACAAACTTAACATCCATTTGAGCAAGCACTACATTATAAAAATACTTCAGTCACACGATATCCTGGGTTACATGTGTCACAGATTAAAGGATATGAACAACTTTAACAATTTGATGCACAATCTAGGCATGAACCTTCAAATAAAACTTAGCCTTATCCACAGCTCTAAGTCACTATTTAAGTTGATAATTGATTACATAAAAAGTTTAGTAGTATAAGGAATATTCGAAAAACATCCAATGGCATTAATAACAATGATTTTTTATTTAAACAATTTATGATATCATGAACGTAAAACAACTTATATATTTTGATGAACTCATTAGTAATTAATTAACTTTTATTTATTTTAAGAGACTTAATATTATAAGTCGCTTGTAGATTTGTATATAGAATTTATTTTTATTTTTCACGAAACTATTATCTTTAGTTTAAGATGATTTTTAAAATACATTTATAAACAACATATTATCAAAGTTAGAATATTATTTCAAGAGCATTTTTAGAAAAATATAAAGTATTTACAAAAAAAAATATTTTTAAACAATTTACTTTTGAATAAGTGTTTTTGGATTTTTAACTCATAATTTTCTAGATTCATGATAAACATAATACAAGATATCTTTAATTAAGAAAATTTCAATGAAGTAGAATATAATTACAAATTATTTTTTACTAAGTAGTTTGGAATATAAACTTTTAATATAATTAATTATATAAATGTAATTCAAAAAGATGAGGATTTTAATTTTAAGTTCTAGGTATTATTTAGATTTCAGGTCTTGAAATAAAGAGTTAAATTAAGATTAATTAAATCTATCGTATATACTTAAAATCAAAAATATTTAAAAATACAATAATACTAAAAATTGAATTAAATCTGAATATTTGAACCTTTAAATTAACTAATTTATAAACATATTTCTCTATCCTTTATTGCATTTTCTAAATATAATTCAAGAAGCATATTAATCAATTAGAAGATGTATACAAAAGGTAAAAAAATTTAGGGTTTTTATTAATCGAAAAACTTGATAGAAAAAGATGAAAATCGTGATATGGTATTACACCTAAAGTGTAATTTTAGAAGTTTTTTTTGGCTAAAAAATCCTAAAAAATTTTTTTCTTGTTAAAATAATGGAAAATTTCTTTAAATAATTATTTATATTATTCTGATGCTTTTCTCTCTTATGTTTATATTTATTATTAGTAAATCAAATTTGAAACAAAATAAAAGTTTACTATTTATTTAAATGTAATTTAGGTTTATTGATCAATATTGCGACTACCTGCAGAAAATCTAATATTTATTTTTTTTTCTGAATCATCATTTTTATTTTTTTAATACCAAGTCAACGTATTAAAACCATCTCAATATATTCTATATATATGATTATTTTCCAAACTCAGATGATAAAAATTTTCAAAATTAAGAATATATTAACATTTTTCAATTTCATAAAATAAATTAAAGCTCAAATACAAGATAAAAGAGTGGATTCCAAATAATAATTGAATGTTCAAATAATAAATAATTAATAAGGAGTGTTATTGAGAGTTATTTTTATTTATATTCCCTTTTTATTATAATGAATTGGATCTCTCAAATTAATAGAGAATTCTCAAATTTATAAATAAAATAAGCTCAAAAGCATTTTTAAATAAATTCACATATAAAATTTTAATCTCAACTAAATAATTAAATTTTTTCCCTCCTTTTTATCGTTTAAAATATAATTGTTATCAAATAACCTATCCTAAGCCACATAGTATAAACTTATTTGATAAAAAATATTGTTCAGCAACCTAAATCAAATAAAATTTATTAATTTATCGCTTTCAATAATCAATAAGAGAAGTTAATTTTTTATTGATAAATATATTTTAAAGATATTTAATTATTTAGAACAAAGAATTTTCTATTCAATGCTTATTGGCATCTTTAGAAAATCAATAAATAATCAAAAAAGAATTAGTCTGATTCTAAAGAGTAGTCCAAAATAGAAATGATATATTTACATTTTATTTTGTCAATTATTTTTAAATATTTCAAATATAATTTAAAAAAGATGACAAGCTAAGTTCTTCCATAATAGCTACACGAAAGTGAAAATTTAAGCCCATCTAATGGTAAAATAGTTGTAAATAAAATTTTAATAGTTGCACAGGAACCTTCTATGCTTTTGACTTAGCCTTCTTCAAAATTAAAGTCGAAACCCCCTGATTAATCTGAAAAAGAAGTTAAGGAAGAAATTAATTCCCTTGTCCATTTAACAATAATTCTGGTAGCAATTTAAAGTGGGAATTTTTCAATTGGATATTCTTTATCATATTTAACAATTTCATTCTCTACATTATTTTCATAAATGTATTTATACTATATTATTAAGTACTCTTAAAGGATCTGAGATTGAAGAATAAGGTCTTTTTAGTGCAGTATTATCGATAGGATAAGTAGTAGGAGCATTACTTACAAAACCATTATTAAAATATACAACAAGAAATTAATCTCTATTGATTGCTGATCTCTT
Organism: Paramecium sonneborni; assembly: GCA_905182985.1. Classification (NCBI taxonomy): domain Eukaryota; phylum Ciliophora; class Oligohymenophorea; order Peniculida; family Parameciidae; genus Paramecium; species Paramecium sonneborni. The sequence continues at coordinate 463,594 of CAJJDN010000061.1, forward strand.
TGGAATTATAAGCATTTTATAAGTGATACCAAATAGAGAAGTTATTTTAACATTTAGATTTTGTTATGGTTTATGTTTAGGTATTTCAACAATTATTATGGCTGTCTATGTTAAAGAGCTATGTCCCGATTAATACTATGAAACATTCTCAGTTTTAGCAAGTTTCTTAATTGCTGGAGGATTATTTTTTATTAATTTTTTGAGTTTAGGGTATTTAAATCCTGACTTAAGAGGAGAAGACTCATATTATTGGTAAATTATTTTTGCAATTCCAGCTTTATTACATTTATTTAGATAATTAATCCTGACTGTTATTTATAAAGTGGACAGTCCTGATAGTTTAATTCAAATTTAAATGAAATAAAAAGCAAAGGAAATTATAAAAAAAATATATTAACCTTAATTTATCGATTAAGTTTTCTAAAAATGTTAATTAAGATCATAAGAAAATTAAGTACAATAAGAAGGAATGATGAATTTGTTTAACAAAAAACATATATAAACTTTATTAATTGGTTGTTTATTAGCATTTATTTCAACTTGGTGTGGTTTATTTGCTTTATACTCTTACAGTTCATAAATATTTAATATTATGTCAGATGGGGACTTAACTTTAAATGCAATATTTTCAATTATCCTTGGAGTAGTTTAATTGATTCCTGCATTTATTTCAAAATTTATTTATCGAAGATTAGGAAACAGACCTTTATTACTTTATGGACTTTTTTTCCTTATAATCTTCTAGATACTAATTATTGGTTTAAGTTACTCTGATTCTTATGAAGCAACTATAATTAGTTTTATTATTATCTGCTTCTTTGCATTCACATTTGCTCTAACTTTAGGTCCCATTACTTTTGTAATGATATATCATTTATTAATAGTCTATGACACCAGAAATAAATACAAGTGAAGGAACTTATTTTTGTTTTGTTACATTGTATGCATGGCAACTTCTTATGCTCTACATATTTCCATTTATGTTAGATGGAATTAAAATGAGTGGATCTTTTATCCTTTTTGGAATATTAACATTTTTAGCATTGATATACTTTTACTTTTCAGTAAAGGAAACAAAAGGATTTAATCATAACGAAATAGATAACCTTTATGGAAAATTATGATCAGAATATTTGTTTTATGTTTACAGTCAAATTTTATATAAATACATCTCTAAAAATATATAATAATTTTCTACATATTATTAAATTATTGTATGATATTAATTCTAAAAAGGCTGCATTATCTATATTTTCTTAGAAGTTACTAAGTTCATTTATGTACTTAAAAATGTTGTAACTGTTCATTCTATTTCTTTAATTAATTTTACATAATTTTGAAGAAAAACTAAATTTACAATTCTAATCAGATGAAAAGTCTATTACCTAAATATTTGCAACCGTTATTTTCAAGAAAAATACAATAAGAGAAAAAAATTAGATCTAATTTTCTTTTTCATTCATTTATTGTTTAATGATTCAGAACTTAAAGAATTTCTTACTTAACTAAATTTTATGTATTCGTTTCTTAAATTTAATTGAAATGTATTTAGAGTTTGATGATTAAATGGACTATTTTAAAATTCCTGGTCCTCAAGCATATAATATTTTGAGTTATTCAAAACACTCCACCCCAAGTTATAAGTACTTAGGATATTTTAAATCAAGATTTGGAAAAGAAGAAAAATTTTATGTTTTAAAGAATCTCATAACTCCATCTCCAGGTAAATATGTTTTTCCATCTAATTTCAATTAAGAGAATAATAAGGGAATGAGGTATTTTAATTTTTAAGATGAGGTTTGGAAAAGATAAGAAAAATAAGTAAACTTTTTCAACTGTTCCTGGAGTTGGATCATATAATTTATTTGTTGATCTTAAAAATAGAAATGGTATTATTTTTGGGAGGAAACTACAAAAAATACCTTAAAAAATGCAGAAAAATGGAAAATCTAATTCAGTTTTTGTTTATTACCCTTTTACAAATTATTATCAAATGGGAAAATGGATTGAGTAAATTATGAAAATTTTAATCATTTATTAGAAATGATTAAGATGATGGAGATAGTTTTAGAAAGCTAGAGCTATATTAATAATAATTTCTTTCAAAAGATTTATTAGAAAAGAAAAGTGGAATTTGGATTGAATTTAAAAAAATGTATTTAAATCCATAAATTTTTTAGAGATTAGTGTGAAGTTATGTTTAAAGGTGAATATTAAAAAGGTAATAGAATTGGTAGATGGAGATACTATTGGAAGAAAAATGTCAATTAGCCTTTCGAACTGATGTAAAATAAAAATTTTGTATAAAAATCAATAGTTTTGGCGGATAGTATGATGGAGAATAAAATTCAAAAAATGGAAAGTGGGTTGAATTAAGCGATGATTTCATTCAGTATTTTCTTATAAATATACTTGTTTAGTAATATAACTTTTTTTGGTGAATATAAGAATGGGAAAAAAATTGGTAGATGGGACATTTGTTATCACGGAGAAAAGATGTATTCTAAGATTATTATTTATTTTAATTAGTGGAGGTGGATAATATGATTAAGAGCGAAATTAAAAAAATGGATAATGGATTGAACTATGTGATAAATTTAATGAGTATTCTATTTTTATTTTTTAATTTTAAGGCAAAATTAAGTTACTTTTAGGGGAGAGTATAAAAATGATCAAAAAATTGGTAGATGGGATGTATATTATTTTGGAGAATAAATGTAATTTTTAAAATCTTATTAATATATCTTCAAACTAGTGCTGGGGGAGAATATGATTCAGAACAAAATTTAAAAGATGGAAATTGGATAGAATTGTGGGATGTATTTAATGAGTATTTAGTATTTTGTTATTCTATAGAGAATGTTAAGTCACTTTTAGAGGTGAGTATAAAAAAGATAAAAAGATTGGTAGATGGGATATTTATTATTTTACAGAATAAATGTAATTTTAAATTTTACAATAAATCTTCAAACTAGTGCTGGTGGAGAATATGATCAAGAAAATATTAAAAATGGAAAATGGATTGAACTGATTAACGTATTGAAGAAGTATTTAATAATGATTAATATTATTTAGTCAATACTAAGTCACTTTTATAGGTGAGTATAAAAATGGTAAAAAGATTGGATAATGGGATATTTACCATTTTAAATAACAAATGTAATTTTTATATTTTAATGATTATGTAAAACTATTGATGTAGTGGAGGAGGATTCTATGACGTAGAGCAATCTTATAAAAAAGGAAAATGGATTGAATTAAGTGATAGGTTTAATGAGTATTTATTTTTTTTTTAATTTTTAGTTAATGCTAAATAACTTTTAGTGGTTAATATAAAAAGGATAAAAAGATAGGTATTTGGGATACTTTTTATTTTGGAGAAAAACTGTAATTTCCAAATTTTATTAATAATTCTTCAAAATAGTGGTGGTGGATCATATGATGATGAACAATCTTATAAAAAAGGGAAGTGGATTGAATTAAGCGATAGGTTTAATGAGTATTTGTTTTTATTATTTAGTTAAACCTAAATCATTATGAAGGGTGAATATCATTCTGGATAAAAAATGGATAGATGGGATATTTACTTGAGGGACCCTTATGATAATGAAAAGTTTGAATTAATGTACTTTTATTAATTTATTAATGAACTCATATAATTTAGAGGTGGGGGATAATATGTTGATGGATCGCAGAAAATTGGAAATTGGATTGATTTGGGTGATGGATTTTGTTAGTATTTTTATTTATGAAATTCTAGTTCAAATTAAGTAACTTATCATGGTTAATATAAAAATGGATAAAAAATATTAAGATGGGAAATTTATTTCAGAAGTTTTACAAATTAAAAATTTCAAAAGATGTTAATTTATAATATTATTTATATTCTATATTGTATAGTGGTGGTGGAGAATATAGTGAGGAATTAAAAAATTAAAAACATGGAAATTGGGTTGAGCTAATTGAGCAAATTGATGGTTTTTATAAGTAATTTTTTTAGTTTAAATAATTAGTATGAGTTAAGTAACCTTTAGTGGTGAATATAAAATTGGTAATAAAGTTGGTATATGGAATTTTAATTGGAGGGAGAGAGAGAATAGCCGATTTGAGCGAATGTAACTATATATATTATTAGAAATAAGTGGTGGTGGATATTATGACGAGGAATTGTAAAATTTGAAAAAAGGAAAATGGATTGAGTTGACTGATAGGTTTTATGAGTATATGTTTGTCAATTAATTTAAGTATGAACAAAGTAACACATGAAGGCGAATATAAAAATGGAAAAAAAATTGGTAGATGGGACATTTTTTATTAAAATAAATCAATGTAAGATTCATATATAAATTTTAAATTAAAATTTTTGAAAAATTCTAAATAGAGGGGGAGGATCATATTATAATATATAAGGTTTTAATGGAGTAGTTGTTTCGATTAAGAATGGAAAGTGGGTTGAGTTGTTAGATCAGTTTAATTGGTATTTAATATTTTAATTAAACTAGTAATAGGTAAGTCACTTTAATTGGTGAATATTAAAATGGGAAAAAAATTGGTAGGTGGGATATTGTTTTTGGATAAAAATAATTAATGTAACAATAATGATCATTAATTAGTGGTGGAGGATCATATGAACAAAATCAAGATTTTAATATTTTTGCAAGATCAATTAAGACCGGAATATGGATTGAATTGAGTGATGACTTTTATAAGTACCTAAATGGTTTAAAAACTATTAGCAATAGTTAAGTTACTTTTCAGGGTGAGTATCAAAAAGGCAAAAAGGTTGGTAAATGGGACATAAATTTGAATTAAAATGGAGTGATATAATAGATGTAAGAATAGAAAGATATATATTTTATTTTCTATTGGATGTTCAAAAAAATAAAAATAGTGGAGGAGGATTATATGATGACAAGCAAAAAGTTGATGGTGTTGTAGGTTCCATTAAAATTGGAAGGTGGAGTGAGTTGTGTAAAAATTTTGGAAGAGCTTGTGATGAATAATCAATAATTTATATTGGAGAATATTAAAATGGTAAAAAAGTTGGTAAATGGAAGGAGATGGATTTTTACGAAAATTAATTTGTGTAAATATTATCACTAATAATTTAGAAAAGAGATTAATTATGATTTTTGAAAAAATAAATTATTTATATGAAATTATAAATTATTGATTCAGTTTTGAAAAATATCAAATATGATTCGTTTTCTAATCAATTCCTCAGAAAATAAATAAATAAAAAGTAAACTATTTTGTCTTTTTTTACAAGATCAAAATAATATTACAGAAAGTTTGAAATAAGCATTTGAGAAATTTGAATGTTAATTTAAAAAAAATGATTTAACTCTTTTAATTTTGCTTCTGTTTAACAATTACTTTTTTTGTTTATTCCTAATGATATTACGATAAGGTTTTAATTAGATAATGTGAAAAGTCTTATTTCGAAAATATTGGGTTTATGTAGATTTTATAATGCTTAACATATCCACTTCATAGCATTTAATGAAAAAAGGAACATCTAATATTTTTATTCACTAATAAATTTATATTTTGACTGCTAATGTAAAAATATTGTGTAATCTTAATTTAGAATAGTTTATAGATAATAGCATAGAATAACCTTACAGTTTTTTTCTTTGGTAAACCTTATTTCTTGGTTGTGAAAAGAAATTTTGATTAACTTTTGATATGATAGCACAAGAAGAAAATCTTGAAAAAGGCAAAATATCTAAATCATAAATTTCTTACTAAAATAAGTATAGAAGCAGACAATATATTAGATAATTAGCCTCAAATTAATCATTTTTATATGCAGTATTTTTCCTTTCATTAAACTTGGACCTTAAATATGCTTTTATTTAGTTAAAATCATTTATTATTCTTTATTATTTATTTAAATGACATAATGAAAAAAAAATTTTGGTTTTATAAAAAGAATTAATAAATCAATAATAAAAATTTGAAAATATGGGCCAGTCAAATGTTTACAATAAAAAGTAGTATGAAAATGGTGATATATATTCTGGAGAGTATTTAAATGGTCAAAGACATGGATATGGTAGATATAATTGGAATAATGGAGATGAATATGATGGATATTGGGAAAATAATAATAAAAGTGGAAAAGGAACATTTAAAAAAGCATAAAATTTTGAAAGTTATGGTGATTGGGCAAATGATATGATGAATGGTAAAAACTTTTGTAAATATGCGAATGGAGATTCATATGATGGAGATTGGGTTAATAATTAAAAACATGGATAAGGACGATATAAATGGTCTAATGGAGATGAATATAATGGAGGTTGGGTTAATAATAAAAGAACAGGAAAGAGTACATTTAAAAAGGCTAATAAATTGGAATGTTATGGGGATTGGTTAGATGATTAGATGAATGGAAAGAATATTTGCATATAAACAAATGGAGATTCTTATGATGGAGATTGGGTTAATAATTAAAAGCATGGATAAGGTAGATACAAATGGTCAGATGGAGATGAATACAATGGAGGTTGGGTAAATAATAAAAGAACTGGAAAGGGTTTCTTTAAAAATGCTGATGGAATAGAATGTTTTGGTGATTGGGAAAATGATTAGATGAATGGAAAGAATAAATGCAATTTAGGTAATGGAGATTCATACGATGGTGAATGGGTTAATAATTAAAAGCATGGATAAGGTCTATACAAATGGTCAGATGGAGGTGAATATAATGGAGATTGGTTCAATAATCATAGGACTGGAAAAGGCTAAATGAAGTATGCTAATGGGGATTAATATAATGGAGATTGGGTTAATAATCAAAAGCATGGATAAGGTGAATACAAATACTTTAATGGAGACTAATACAAAGGAACTTGGCTAAATAATCAAAGAACTGGAAAGGGTTAAATGATATATTTTAATGGAGATTAATATGAAGGAGATTGGTTTAAGGGTCAAAAACATGGTAAGGGTATTTTTAGATCATCTAATGGATTTTACTATGATGGAAATTGGCTAAATGATTAAAGACATGATGAAGGAAAAAATAACTCAGTTTGAAATTAGTATTAAAAATGATAACTTTAATTTTTTTAATAAATTTACAAGCTAAACAAATATCAATTGCATTTAGAATTATCTTGTAATTTTTATATCCTCACCATACTATTGTTCTACAAACAACTTTTCTCCAAATCTATATACATCTTGGTTTTTTGCGATTCATGTTTTGATAACACTATTTAAATGGATGATATTTCCATCTTAGAATTGTTCAAGATCAACCAGTTTTCAGATTTCAATAACATCTAGAAAATATCTTATGCCAAATTCATAAGCTATATAATATGTAATGATAAAAATTTTATTTATACATTGTTCTAATTAGAATTCAAAAATTAATTCTTTTTTTGATGCAAGACTTCAAAAAATACTAGAATTTTTAAAATGCGTTCACAAGTATTTTCTATTTATTTTAACTTGTTTCTATCCTTAAAATTTTAACAATCCTTATAATAAAAACCTGTCTTGCTTTGGTAGAGTATAATTATGATAAATATTAAATTATCCTTAGTTTACTTCCTTAAAAATAATTTAAAAATATATATCGATGGTTGAAATAGTAAAATAATACGAATTCAATGAAAACTTTCTATTGAGGCCTATCTACTGTATTATCTATATGATTAATAAAAAGAGTCTTAAAAATACAATTGTTTCAAATATTGAGATAATAGACAATGGTTGAACACTATTAAAAGGTAGAATAATGAATGAATTAATTCTTTTTCTTCACTATAATATTTGAATTAAAATAAATTGAAAAAAAACTGTATTTAAAAATTCCTTAATGCAAACCAATAATTTTAATTTTTTTATATCTATATAAATATTATATCAACTAACTTAATAAAATTTTTTTATTGAAAGAAGAAAATGAAAGAGAAAATATTTCTCAAATAATTATAATAACAAAATATATTATTTGGTTACATTAATATTTTGTTTGTCAATTCATTTTGATTTTACTATAATTTTTGGACATTGATTAGCAATTTCTAAGCATTATACGAGAGTTTTCTTTTGTTATTTTTGAGAAAACTCTTCCCAACTTATATATTCAGTTCCTTATTTACCAATAATAACAACTTCATCTCCTAATTAAACTTGATTATCCTAATCTTAATCTGTGATATCAACAACAAGCATATTCATAGAAGTTTTCCCAATAATAGGAAATCTTTTTCCTCTTATCAAAACTAAATGTTTATTTAAACATCCATATTAGGGGAATCCATAATCATAACCAACTCGAATAGTGGCTGTAATCGATGATTTATCTGACCTAGTTTTTTGAATTCCATTATAACCAATAGGACTATTGGGGGGAATATCTCTGATTATTATGGCAACTATAGTTTTCCATTTTAAAAAAATTGGTTTAATTACTCCTTTTGGATCTAAATATTGATTATTGTCTTCACCAAAAGCGATTTATCCAACTCTAACCATATCAAAGTGAGTATATTTTTTAGTAGCTGAAGCTCCTGAATTAGCAACATGTTTAATGACATTTTAATCTAGTTTTAATTGTGATAGAACTTCTTAAAACATTTCCATTTAAGTTCTAGTAGCAACTTCATCTTGTGGTGGAACTTAATATTCTCCAGCTAAGTGAGTCATAATTCCTATCACATTTAAATTCTTAATTTTTTAAGTGAATTATATATCACTTATTTTTCGAAAACCCATTCTTCCCATAGCAGTCTCAACATTAATATGTACTTTGACTATGATATCCTTTCCCAGACTGTCTGATATATCATTAATAATCTTTGAGTAATATTATGCTTAATCTAATGATCCTACTACTTCCTCTACATCCCAATTATTAATTAAAGACTCAATTAGTTCTTCTTTCGTAGCTGGTGCAGTTCTAAACAATCTAATATGATTTATATTATTCTCTCTAAACCATTTAATTATGATTCTAAACTCACAATTATCAACAGCACTGATATATTCTACTCCTGATCTTACAATTGAATCTATCATCTCCTTAATTCCATGTCCATATGCATCCGATTTAATTATTGCACAAATCTTGACTTTGTCTCCTAATAAAGATCTAATTTCTTTAATATTATGAATATATATCTCAGGATCCATTTCAAGGCAACATGCATCTTAAGCAACAAAATTTTGAATCATTTATATTTATATATATTGATGTAAATATCTTTAATTACTCTAAACCACTAATTAATAATTTATTCAAAAATTCCTAGGATTTATAAAAAGTTGCAAACTCTTTTTAGGCTTGATAAATTAGATAATTGTATGTTATATGGGATATAAAGTATGATATATATTCGATAACATAAAATATTCCTCATTCATTGATAGTTTATCAACCAATTATATTAAACTCTTAAATAAAAGCAAATATTTCACAAAGAAGAATGATAAAAGAATGGTATAGATATTTCTCATATTTTTTTATTTATCTTATATAAGAACTTTTCAAATTACTTTTCTTAAAAGAATTTAATAATTTAAAAGAAAAATTATATTAAATATATAAGTGAAATTTATACATTTATTATAATTATATTGCCTATTTTTTTTGATTTCAGAATTATTAGGAATAATAATATTGAATATAAGATTCATGATATCATTCAAGGATTCAGGGTTAATTTCTTTAAATCTAAAAAATTAATATCAATTGTTTTTGTTTTCTAATGTTTAAGGTTTGTCATATTTAATCTTTCTGAGACTCTATTTTTATTTGCAGATGCAAGCATATTTTTATAATTAAATTTTAAATATGTAGACAATTTGTTTTAGATTATCAATTGGTGGCCACTTTTAAACCTCTTGTTTCAGAAGTTACATTAAAATCGATAATCTAGGTATTTCAATTTATGCCATATTTTTCCTAAATTAGACTATGATTGCATATATTATTTATTTGATAGTTTTACTAAAATAATTGGATAATTTGATTAATTTTCTTGTGGCTAAGAACTCTAAAAGTTATTCATCCATTCTTATACTTAATCAAATCATTTAGTGTATAAGGGGTCATACATTAATACATAAAAATCGATATCTTTAGACATTTTCGAATTTTTCCTTCTCTTATTATAATGTATATCCCAAAACTAAAATACTTTAATTATTTCTTTCAACAAATATGACATAATTCAATTCTAAATCTTTAGGGTTGTTTTACCAACAATAAAGCTAAGCGTTAATTCAAAAAATACCCTACTATCTATTTGACAATATAAAAATTTATTTATAATCTAAAGAAAATAATTTTTGGGTTCCCAATTAATATTTTTTTTTTATGTTAATTAAATTTAAATTGTAATCAACTCTTCAAAAAAACAATTTATAAAGGTAAATTATTATTTTTACAAAGAATTTTTGAAGAAAGTCAATAATCAAATTTATTTGAAATAACACTTTCTTTTCTTCAAATGTAAAATATTACATAATTTTAGGCAATATTTAAAAATAAAACTCTTTACAAGTTCATAATGTTAATAGCCTTAAAGAAATTAAGAAGAAATTAGTATCAGCTATTTATTTTCAATTAAAAATCCTTATGGAAGTCGTATCAGCTCTATTTTTATTCTTTGAAAATACTTTAATAATAAAAAATCTTTCAGATTCAGGTCATTTTGATCTCAATGCTATATGATTTCACCAAAATTACCTGGAGGAAATTTATCAAATAATACAGGGGATTAGAAGTATTGAAAATTAAGAAAGCTATTCTCATTCAATTTAATTAAATAAAAAGGAGCCTAAAATCATTTTATAAATAAAAATGTCTGTAAATAATTTTATCATTTATTTGGATCTAAATTTTAGTATGCCAATTTTGAAAAATTTAACTAAAGAGAGTTAGCATTGAAATATTTTCGGTTATTCAATAAAATAATATTGTTTAATTAATTTTAAATTTTTCATGAAAAAAAAACATTGCCATGACATAGAAGATGAACCATAGAAAAGAACAAGAAAGACTTAGAAATCTATTAATGAAAAAGAGGAGAAAAAGAGAAAATAAATAGATGAAGAATTTGAGAAACAAAAAGAACAAGCAAAATTATAAGTTCAAAATATACATTAAGATGAAAATAGTTGTAGTTAGATAGAATTTAAAAAGGAAATAATTAAAGGTAGAGTAGCTGTAGATGAATGTTTTATATACAAAGCTGATTATCATGTTTATGAAAAAGATAATAAAATTTATGATTCTTTATTAAATTAATCAAATATAGCTTATGGTAATAATAATAACAAATTTTACATAGCTTAAATTTTAGAAAGTGATAAATAACCTTGTAAATCATTAATATTATTTTAGATAAATATTATTTTTTTACAAGATGGGGTAGAGTAGGTTAAAAGGGTTAACATGCTGCAAAAGAATATTCACTTTAATCTTGTTTAAGTGAATACGAATAGAAAATTTATGATAAGACTATTGCAGGAGATTATAAAATTTTAGAAAAATTCCTTGTTGCTTAAAAGAATGAGTTTTCTAATGAAGCTACTCACTATGAAAAATCAAAATTATAAACTGAAATTAAAGATTTACTTAAATTAATATATGATCTTAAGATGATGGATTAACAAATGATGGAGTATATAAAATTTGATTATTTTCAGGATTGGTTATGATTCTTCTAGAATGCCATTGGGAAAATTAGGCAGTCAAACCATCAAAAATGGATACACTATATTAAAATAGATTGCAGAAGTTATTAATGAGTCGACCTTAATAAAAGCCAAAAAAAAATGTTTATTAGAACACTTATCGTCTGAATTTTATTCTTATATTCCTCATAATAATGGATTCTCAAAATTAAAATCGTTAGATACTAATTAAGATATTAAGGAAAAATTAGAAATGTTAGCATCTTTAGAAGCAATAGAAATAGCAACAAATTTAATATAAAATAATGATGGAAATATATTTGACAATTAATATTAAAAATTAAACTCAAATATTTCATTAATTAATCCAACAACTGATGATTATTAAGTTATTTAAAAATATTTAGAGAATACTCATGGAAGTACTCATTCTAATTACCATCTAAAAATTCAATAAATATTTAAAATCAAGAGAATAGGAGAAAAGCAAAAATTTAAGAATGTGGGTAATAGGATGTTATTATGGCATGGTTCAAGATTAACAAATTTTGTTGGTATAATAAGTTAAGGATTAAGAATTGCACCTCCTGAAGCACCATGTTCTGGATATATGTTTGGAAAAGGTGTTTATTTTGCTGATTCTGTTTCTAAATCAGCTAATTATTGTTGTACATCTCCTTCAAATCCTATTGGATTAATATTATTATGTGATGTTGCTTTAGGGAATTGCTAAGAAAGAACTAAAGCAGATTATGATGCTAGTAATTTAGAGAAAGGTTGTTAAAGTACTAAAGGAATAGGTAAAATGGCTCCAACTGAAAATATATAATTTTCAAATATGAAGATACCACTTGGAAAACTTGAAGATCAATAAATTAAGAGTGATTTAATTTATAATGAATACATTGTTTATAATGTTGACTAAGTTAGAATAAAGTATTTAGTGCAATTAGAATTTTTATATAAATAAAAAGCTAAATGATTAATTTATTTATACATATATATCAAGTTTTATTATTTTGGAATTAAGAGTTATTAATTATAGAAAAATCATTAGAAATTAACAAATTTCTTGAAACGAAAAAATACGAACTGATAAAATTCATAGATATTTACACAGAATTACTGTGCTGCTTTTTAAAAGAAATTTAAATTTATTCATCTTATTTAAGAATCATTTTACATTTATAAATAATTATATAAAACTTTTATTAGTGAATTAGATAGATTATTTAATTCATAAATAAAATTTTTTTCTGTATATTAATCACTTTAAATATCATTAAAATTAATCTTAATATATAATTATATTAAATTAAAGTTCGTTAAATATCAAAAATTATTTTTTTAAGCTCTGATATAAAATTTTCAATATTTTAATTTTTGCCTCATACTTTTTTCACTTAATATACTTTTATTCAATAAGTATAGACATTAGGAATTTTCTTTTTCAATTTGAAAAGAATTGTTATAATTTAATTTCTAAATTTATCAGTTTTAAAAGCATAGATAAATATTTTTCTTTAAAATAATTACATCTCTAAATCCAAAAGTGAATTATAAGGGTTCTTAATTGAGGATTTAATAATTCAAAGATTTTAAAAAATAAATAAAATATGATTATCATATTGCTTTTGACATCATATGCATTTGCGACTATTACACATGACCAAAACAATTGGTTTAACTGGAGTTTGAACTGTTAAAATGGAGATGTTAAGAGTGAATAAATAAATTTTTCTAATTCCTTTGTTAATAAACCAAAAGTCATTGTAGTTCCAGGTTCATTAGAGTTTGCAAGCATTTCTGCTTCCTAATAGCTTAATTTTTTGTTAGAAATTCCTCAAATTACGACATGATGTAATGTATCAAATGAATAATTTTAGATTTTATTTTTTTTTTTGATTTTACAATAAAATTCACATGCCTTACCAAATTAGTATAGGCAGTCAGAGTAAATTGGTTTGCAATTGATGATTAACGAATCGATGTAATAACAAGGACTAATTTAAACCCTTTAGCAGAAACAACTTTTCCAATCGCGAATCCAAACTTTAGAGTAGCAAAATTATCAATTTTAAGTTTTAGTTATAGTGGTGCATTTGACTTTGAAATTTCAGTAATAGTATTTTTAATAAACCATAGATTTCATCTTTAACTTCTTAGACCATAAAGGTTGGAATATAAAATGCAAACTCTAACTTACTGCATATTGGATATTAAATTATATTGGGAACTGCTGAAGTTTTAAATCTTTTTGAAACAAACAAAATCAACAACTTCTACCTATACAAGCTAAAACTTTAATTTAGAAACCAATAGTTACTTTATTGTAGCTTATTCAAAAATACAATTTAGTAATACCTCATTATACAGATTAAAATTCCTTATAACCACTACAGGTACAACTGCTTAATATACCTTATAAACATGTAATTATATCAAATATGTATATATTTTTAGGGTCAAGTAGTGTATATCCGCCAAATACTGTTTCTACATTTTAGATGAAATATATTTTAAGTTATGAATTTAAACCAATTGAATGTGAAACTGTTAGAATAAGCAAATACTTGGATAGAAAAATTAATGAAAAAATATCTAAGTAAATGAATCTTGTTGAAGCAAATAAAATATATATTACTGAAGGAACAGATTAAATTTTGGTTGCCGATACTATTCAAACCTTGAATATCATTGTTTATTTTAAGTGTTATCCTAATAAAAAGGTTCATGCTGAAATAAATAAATGTAACTGCTTAAAATAACTAATAACTCTTGATCGCAATTGCCATGGATCAATGAACATCATTTATTTTTACATGCTATTTACATCATAATAAGATTTCAAGGAATTAGCAATTACAACAACTACAAAGGGTTTCTCAATTGATTAAACAATAAGAAATTATGAAATTTAAACAAAAAATGTCTTAAACATCTAAATGGAAGATATCTGAAGTTTTAAAATTGAAAAAATATAATTAGATTAAGATGTCAAATACAATCTATTTATTATATAAAAAAAACTTTAGCATTTCACTATTAAGAGTATGCTCTTTTTTTCATCAATTTAGTTCTATTCAAACTATTCTATTTTGCTTTTGTTAAAATTTCTAAAAATCCTAATAAAATATTGGTAAAAAAAAAACTTGAAGGTATGGAATAAATA
>CAJJDN010000061.1:478478-514763 GCA_905182985.1 Paramecium sonneborni
TAAAAAAATAAATATTAAAAATCTCAGGGTTAATATTGAATTCATAATTCATATAAATTAAATTTATCCTTTTTTCAATAAATATGTTTAAAAACCTCTTCAATTAATATTCGAATATTCCCTAATACTTTAAAAATCTTTGTCCTACTTTAACTGCTTTTAATTTAGGTTTGATTTTTTTTATCTTTTATAGTTTAAAACTGTTGCAAAGTTGTATCTTCCTTCATCTTTTAAAAATTCAGGCAATTTTTATTCATCCGAGAATTGATCTTTCAAAACAGCAGACATATCATTAGTATCTATAAACTAAGATATTTAATTTCATATACCTCATTTTTCAAAGATCATATTCTTCAAATTTTATCAAAATTTTAAGGATTCATTTTATTACCTTTCTGTCTAATTTCAGGTGCAAGCTATACAACTTCAGATTTTCAAAAAGAAATACCATTTTAAGTGTTGTCATTAGATAAATTTTGAAAAATTGAAGAGTATATATAAATGCTTAGTCTAATAAAAATATTTTTGTTAAGTAATATTTATAATAGTTTTAAATTAAAGTGTACTTAAATTAAAAATTAAATAGGAGAAAACAAAATAGTAGCTAATTATTGTCAATAAGCATGACTAAATTATTATTTTAGATTAGTATTTTATATTTTAATTAAATAGTTATAATTAATATTTTATTTGATTTTACAGTCGACATCTTCTCTTGATGATTCAAATTGTGTTAAATTGTGTTAAATTATAAAATTATTTATTTAAAATCTCAGGATCGGGGTATAAAAATTAATATCAAAAATTTATAGTCAAATAAGGTAAATGGAATAAAATTTTATAATTAATATTAGATTATGAAGATATTTATAAATTATTCGAAAAATTAAACAATTATAAATATCAAACAAGTCTAGTTTATTTATTTAATTTAATTAATATAATTCTTATAATCTTTAAATAGATGAAGACCAATAAATGGATTAAAATTTGATGTAAAGGAGAATTATAAAGGAATGCAAAACCTAGTATAAAAATCACTATACTATTAATAGGTAATTAGATCAAGATCAAATAACAGATCAATATATTATTTAGTTTTGATTCCTTAATTTTAATAGAATGATCTTCAAATATGAAGATAAAAGTATTAATAGATAATTAAATTTATTAAAGTATAGATAATAAAGAATAGATTTATGAATAAATGTAGTAAGTTTTATGGCTATTAATAATTATGAATTTTTAAAAAAGAATAAAATCAAATATATATTAAGTATTTTTTGAGAGTAAGGCCTCAAGAATATTAATGTCAACAGGAAATCAATTTTGATAGTTGAATTAAATTATAAGTATTAATTAAAGAATACTTAAAGTTGGAGACAAAGTTTATATGATTCTTTAACCTTTCTAGTTAAAAATCTTGAAAGTTTAAGATATAAAAGGTTGGTAATTGAATATAAAATTAGTTCGATTCGATATTCAATACGAACATGATTAATCAAATTAGCGAAAAATTGATTTCTTTTGAGGTTCTTATTAAAACAAATAAGTAGAATAGTTTTATTTATGTCTTTTTTATTATATTTATTTCTTAAAATTATATTATATTTATTAAATGTAAAATCAGTAATAGCTTAGAAAATGTTGTCCTCATGATTAAAATTCGCTTATTACTTATGTTTGCTTAAGTCAATTTTGCAATAACTTGAGATTTTGTTGTTTTAATTGTACAAGGACAAATCACTTAAATTGTGATCCAATACTAGAAATAAATAATTTATCAGGATATTTACTAGAAATGAATAATGATTGCAAGGAAATAATTGATCATATGAATGAATAATTTTCTAAATATTAAACACTAACCTAAGAACTGTTAAAAGGAATTAGAGATAAATATTTATTGTCTGAATCTCAATTTTAGATTTTAAATGTAACTGATATGAATACTTTATTGAATGAGATGCTATCTATTAGTAAATTTAAGAAGATAGCCTTTTAAGAAGTTGATGCTTTAACTGAAATTTTTGTAGATAAAATAAGAACTGTAATTGATGAATTGAAAATAAACTAACTTAATTATATTAACAGTATTTAAGAATGTTTAGAACAAGCTAATTCATATTTTAATAAAGGTAAAAATCTACAAAAATATGTTTTAGGTTATTAATTATATTAAGAAGATAATTGTCGTGAAGCTATTGAATCTTTTGATTTGGCTTTAATGCTCAACCATTCTCATTTTTAATCTATATATCTTAAAGGTATGTATTTATATTAAATTTAAGGTGAATGCTTATAATTGCTGGATGAATACGATAATTCTACAATTTGGTTTAAAAATGCCTTAAAGATTAATCAGCAACATGTGCCTTCTTTATTTGGAATAGGTAAATGATAAAGTATTTTTAGCATATTGTTTATATATGAAGCATAATTATGATGAATCTATTTTGTATTATAACAAAGTATTAGCACTTTAACCATCAAATCCAAATGCTTTATCCGGAAAAGGTTATTCTAAATATTAAATTTTAGGAAACGTTTTATCCATGCTTGGTTTAGATAGTGAAGCTATTGATTTATTTCAAAGAACTTTATAATACGATCCTTCTAATTATAATGCTTTATGTGGCTTAGGTTACGATAAATAATATTTATAGGTGATATTTTACGAAAGTAAAAAAAATTCGAAGATTCTTTAATATATTACAGTAGAGCAATTGAAATAGATAATAATCAACAAGTTTATGCTCTATATGGTAAAGGATTTAGTCTAAGCGAATTGAATAATTATGAAGAAGCAATTATACTTTTTGATGAAGCATTAGAAATTGATTAACATAACTTAAAGTCATTATTTGGAAAAGGTAATATTTATGACTTAAATTCATTTAGCACATTGCTTAAATAAATTAAATAACTTTTAAGAAGCTTGTGAATATTTTCTATAAGTATTGAGTCTGAATAATAAACATTTTTAATCTTTGTGTGAATTAGGTAATTAAGAATCTAATCTATATCTATAGGGGACTGCTTATTAAAGTTGAATATCCCAGATGATGCTATCTTATACTTTAGATAGGCATTGAATATTCAAAGGAATAATCATCATTTAATGGCATCTATAGGTTACAAGATATTTTTATAAATTATTTTTAGGCAACTGTTTATTGAAATAAGGTCATTACCATGAAGCAATTTAGATGTTTTAGAATGTATAAACAATTGACTCATAAAACATAATATCTGTTGAAGGCATTGGTTATAATTAAGTTCTAATATAGCTGAGGCATTAAGAAATTTAAAAGATTATAAATAATCATAATTTTGGTATGAGAAAGCTTTGTGTTTAGATCAAAAATGTTATAATGTGTATTTTGGTTTAGGTAAGAATATAATTAATAAAATAAGGGGAATGCTTATTTTAACAAGCTGAATATTAAAAAGCTTTAGAACAGTTTGAAGAAGCTTTATTAAAACAGGAAGATGATGTTTAAGCCAAATTAAGAAAAGGTATTATGGCTGATTAGTTTAGGCGAATGTTTAAGTAAATTGGACAGATTTCAAGAGTCAGAGGAATCTTTTACAAATTTAGAACAACATGTAATCATAGATCTTGAATATTGTTTATTTAGAGGTACTATTAAATTATTGAAAGGAAAGGTTGCAACTTAAAAATGTTACAGCATTATGATAGGGCTATGGATTGGTACAATCAGGCACTTGAGAAAGAGAATAACAATATTGCATCCCTCTTTGGAATAGGTATTTTTTTATCACATTTTTAGCCGAATGTTTAAGAATAAAGAAGGATTTTTAAAATTCAATAAATTATTATTAGAAAGTGATAGATTTATCGCCAAATCATATCTTTTCATTATTTGGAAAGGGTAACTTTATTTTGTAACTTTTAAAGGTTATTGTTTATAAATGTAAAAAAAATTCTAGGAATCTATCGCTAACTTTGATATTGCTATTAATAAAAATTCTAATTATTTACCATCCCGTTATGGGAGAGGTAATTATTCTATTAATTAAAAGGAAGAAGTTTAATGATGTTAAGAAAATATAAGGAATCACTTATTAATTTTTAGGAGATCCTTAATTTCCATGGGAATCATTATCAATCTTTAGTTGGAAAAGGTAAATTAATTTAAGTAATTTAGCGGATGATTTATTAATGTTGGGATAATACAAAGGTGCCATTGAAGCATTTAAAAATGCTATTGAACAAGATCAAAACAATAGTACCATTTATTTTAAGATCGGTATTTCAGTATCTACTATTTTAGGTTATTGTTTAATAGTATTAAAAGAATTTGATGCAGCCATTTAATACTTAATATAAGCTTAAAGTTTAAACTAATAGTGGAGTAATCCAGCATTTGGATAAGGTGAGTAAATTAACTATTTAGGTTATTCCTTAATGATGAAAGGAAAATATATTAATGCTCTAGAAAAATATGATTTAGCTTTATCATTAACTCCAAATCATTTCTATTCTTTATTTGGAAAAGGTGAAACTCTATTGATGATGGGTAAATATGGTGATTCTATTAAAACATATAAAATAATAGAATAAATCGATAACAAAAATCTGCAAGCTATATTTAGAATAGGTTTTATTTGTTATATAAAACATTAGGATATAATTTAATATTGCTTGAAAAATACAAAGATGCTCTTGATTATTTTTAAAAAGGAATATCGATTGATTAAAAT
Organism: Paramecium sonneborni; assembly: GCA_905182985.1. Classification (NCBI taxonomy): domain Eukaryota; phylum Ciliophora; class Oligohymenophorea; order Peniculida; family Parameciidae; genus Paramecium; species Paramecium sonneborni. The sequence continues at coordinate 483,207 of CAJJDN010000061.1, forward strand.
AATGCAAATTTTTTGTCTGGAATAGGTAACAATTATAATTAATTAGGTGAATGTTTAAGATTGTAAAATGATTACACATAATCATTGAAAAAATTTGATTAGGCTTTGCAACTTAACTAGTAACACAGTTTAGCATTATTCGGAAAATGTACTATAGAAAATATTTTATTTTAAGGTGAAGTTTTAAAAAGCTTAAAACGTCATTATGAAGCTGAAAAATTAAGTAAACAAATCAATTTAAATTCTTAATAACACTTTATAAACAAAGAAATGGGTAAATATTTATTATTAATTAATAAGGGGTTTTCTTAGATATTCTATAAAACAATCAAAATGCTTAGAATTTTCCTGGTATGCCACTTATCTAGATTTCTAGTGATGAATAATGGATAGGCCTTTAAAAATGAAATTAATGAATAAATTGCATAATATTAATTTAACAGATTTTTCAAATTAGAATTTCAATTTTTAAGTTTTCGATATGAATTTTGGATTACATAATTAAATTTATTTTATTTATAACTTTTCATTTTTTAAAATAAATATTTTCTGTAATTAAGGCATTCATCAATTTGAAAGACTTTGCATAAAACACTCTCAATAATTTAATTATTGATTGAATAATTAAGGTTTATAATTAGATAAATTAAATAATATTTATATTATTTATTTTCAATTAATCTAATAAATCAATTTTTTTATAAATTATGAAATATCAATTAATATATCCATTAATATGTTTAGAATTCAGCTTTAAAAAATTAAAGAGATATAACTTTTACTCAGTACTTTTTTATTACTAATGTAATTAGTACCACAATAATTTAAAAATCTCTATCCAATCCTAATTTTTTAAAAATATTATCTAAACTTTATCTGAATTTGGAGTTAAGATACTTCTTTTTTAATTACGAATATAATAAAAAAATTAAAATCTTAAATAACAAATTACATATATTTGGAAGTTCAAAACATAGACTAAAAGAAATCTTCATATGAATCAATGATGATTTTATTATTAATTCTAAAAATTGTTAAATATTCTCTAAATCTTAACATAATATTTATCAAAGTGCTTTTTATTGAACAAAAACCATAAAATAGACGAATAAACATGCATTTTATTTGGTCTATATAAAATTGTTATTAATTTTTTAATTTTAGAATAATTATGAAGTTTTATTTTTATATAACCTTAATTTTATAATTTCTTCCATTAATCTTAAATTTATTTCTATAAAATAAAATGAAAAATTTTTAACACTTCACGTTTTCAAAGCAAAATTGAATTGCTATACATAAGTTTAATAATTCAAATTTTTTGTTCAATTTGTAATAAAATTTATCAATGGCTGTTTTAATTCTGTTTTTTAAGATTTTTCTAAACATGGTGTATAAAGCATAAATACTAGAATATGGATGCTATGTAGACGGGAGAGATTTAAAGTTTTGATTAGATAAAATGCAACCTAATTGTAAAAGATATGCAAATGAATCAGTTTGAATACATTTTTACACAATTTGGATTAATCTAAATTTTAAGTAAAAAATTTATCTAAAACACAACTTTAAAATTCTCTGATGATCAAAATTTTTGAGATTTTTGTTAGAATAAAGTTGAAAGTTGTAAATTTGGTGATTAGATAGTTTAGAAAGAATGGAATAATTAATTCATTTGAATATCATGGAAATTATAACGGCTGATTTTTATTTTTAAAAGGAATGCATCAAGTGGATAAAAGGAAAATGTAAAAAAAATCTTATTTAAAATAAATCAGTAAATGAAATTAAAATTACTTTTTTTGAATAAAAGTTATACTATAGTTCAAGTATTAAAGATTAATAGTTCAAAATTTAACAAATAAAGAAAATTATTTTAAAAGCTATAAATATTGATTTTTTATATAGAATTTTATTATGGTAATTAAATGAAGTTTGATCGTTGTTGTAAATACTTTTATTTTCATTGTTAAATTGATAATTTAGTAAAGTTAATTTGAAAATAATTTTTTTTTTTTAAATAAGATTTAATTGATTGGTGCTCCAATCAAGATGGCTTGGGGGGAAATATAGATGAGTTCAATGCTCCATCCCCAAGTACATCTTTCTTTTGGCCAGGTCCTTTCATAGTATTAAAATTAGGACCCAATGTGAAGGGAGAAAAAATATGAGGACAGGTCCTATGTTCAGGAAAGGATGCTGGATGAAGGCTATTGGTGAAGTATGAGCATAAGTAGCCCATAACCCCTGGGTGTTGAAAGGCTTAACGGACACTGATCATCCTCCTTAATTTTCTAGAACATTCGATTTGGGCCAAAGAAAGAATCCTGATGAACAAGAAGCCTCACACGAACTTTTGACAGTGCCAAGAGAAAAAAAAAGAAGAAGGGAGAAGGACTTATCTCGAGTTAACCCACTTTGCCTTGGGATCTTTTTTTCTTAATAAGAAAATCCATTCCGGGGTCACAAGGCAATGACGGGAGATTAGTCATTTAAAGTTCCAAACAAAGATTTCTGAAAGACACCCCCCCCCTGTGTCGTTAATTGTGAAGGGGATTAATTATACCATTCATAATATTAATATTAATTTGTTTTAATAGATGATATGAACATCATTGTTGATGAGATTTATTTTTTCTTGAATATAATTTGAAGTATATATTTGATGATTGTGAAGATGCTAAATATAGAATTAAATTTGTTTATAATATACTTATAAATAAAGATAAAAAAAATACCTTTAGGAACATACTTAAAATTTAGAAGTTTCAAAGAAATTAAATTTATTTTTACTTAATAATTCATATTCCATTTGTAAATTTCAAATTTATTTGTAAATAATATTAAAGAAATGCAAATTTTAATTAAAACATGAATTTACAAATTATTATTTTGCAAATGTGAATAATTCCTTTCAAATATAAATAAAGAAAGATATAGAAAAATCTGTGTATAAAAATAATGCTATTATTGTAATGGACTATAATATATGTTTAAATAAAAATGTTAGGACATTTTGGTGAAGATTGAAATTTGCTTCTTAATAATTGGTAGAAAACAACTTAATGTGAAGATATAGATATACTAATAGCCAAATCCATTTAGAATTTATATGTGCTACTTTAGTAAGCACAAGCTTTTGTTATAATTTTTGATCTAATTACATATATTTATAATAGAGAAATTGAGTAAAATGTCTAAAAGATTTTTTCTTATTAAGTAATTAATAACAAACACGTCAAATTAGAGTATTTTATATACGAATACTACGATTTTATAAAGTAAATATCTCAAATTGATCCAAAAAACTTATAATTATTTATTGTTTTAGACATGAATTGATTCATTATTTTTAGTTTATTGTAAGTATTTATATTCAAATATTAATAATAATAAATGATAGCTTAAGATAGGCAATCTTAATTAACAGCAAATAATAAGGAATTTAAAAAAAAATCTATTCTTCAACCATCAAAAGAAAAAAAGGAATGAAAAGTTCATCAAAAAAATTTTCAATCAATTTATAAGAGAAATTAGAAAACCAATTTTAAATTAGGATAATTCTTTTTCAGTGAAAATGAATATCGCAAGGTTGACACCAAATTTTTATTGTTTAAATCCTCAATAAAATTTAAATTATAACTTTAAGTTGATTAATAAAAATATTCAATAAAAATATGGATCTTAGAAAAAAATTATTGCAAGACCATTCAACTCAAAATATTAGAATTAATTGTAAATAATAAGAATAAGCAAATTAATTAAATCTGTATTAAACTAGAATTAGATTTCATGATCTTAATTATCGAAAAATATGGTGTAAATATAATAAATAAATAAATCAAAATGATGAATTAAAGTTATAAATCATGTCCAAAGCTTGGTTGAATAGGAAGTATTATTGATAGTTATGTTATGTATCTTAATATGGAAGGTGAAGCACAATATTTTAGGAAGTATCAAGATGAGAGGGCCGAAGTCTAGAGAGTTTTATCACTAGGAGATGAATATAATTTTGAGAAAGCCAAAGATTTATGTTTTGCAGAATTGAGACAATATCAAGAGATTAGATAAGAAGAATATATTCAAGAATTGGATTTCCAATAAATAAGAATAATACGCATTGGTATTCATATTATTTATACAGAAAATTTAATAACGTTATTTGATTCTTTGTTGAGAAGAAAGCTTAAAAATGATGATGCTCTAATTAAAATTATTAAAACTTTAGAATAGCAATTATATATCGATCTGAAATCTTTATTCTAACCATTATCCAATAGACTTAGTATAGTTTTGGGCCGGTATTACTCCTTTGAGAGAATTTGAGAGTATTCCTTGTTTAGCAGCACGATTTTAAGCTCTCCAACATCTGTTACGAGAAATATTAATTAATCATCCATAGATCATTAAGATGCTCATATTTAGCTATTTTATCGATCCATGTATCTGATATAAGTAAATCAGTTAAAGCTTTATTCCTTGAAACTCCACCCCTCATTCTTCCAATAAAGTCTTTTTTTGTTGGCGGTAAAGTTGGCAAAGGTTTAGGATTAAATATATTAATAGTCTGAATGGCACCTAATTAGTCGATAATATTTTTTAAAACTAAATCTGGATTTATTACAAGATCGTCATTAAACAGATAACAATGAATAACACCTCTATCTGGATTTTGCAGCTTCAAGATTATTAATTTTTTGATTAACTTTTGACTTTCCTTGCCAGACGAAGTTCTCAATTTTTCTTCTATACATTTCACAATTAGATTAATATTATATCAAGTTCTTACTTTAATTGATTCTAACCCAAAGACTTTTCTTCTATAACACTGATAACGATTAGTGTTCTTTTTAACAACATTGTAAATTATTTCTCTTCATAATAATAATAATTATTATTAACACTATGATTAATTTAAAAACTATTTCATTCAACAAATTAATATAGTAAATAAGAATGAAACAAGAAAAAAAAATACCAGATTGGTTGTCCTGCTAATTTACAATCTTAATCAAAAATTCGTTTAATCTCTTTAGTATAAACCAATAATTAAAATTGTTAATTTTATCTAAATATTTTTAAAAAAATTCCAAATTGAAGCCTATTAAAATTTATCTTAATAAATTTTTAAATAATTAAATATGAATTAAGACTCCAAATAACTGTTAAATCTAATTGTAAGGACATACTCCTAGAGTAAAAAACATACTATCTTTATTGTTATAATACAGTTTTAATGATGGATGTTAATCATGCTGATGCATATGCAAGAAAAGATATTAAATTAATGGTAAAATAAGAATTTGATTATCTTTTATCAGAACAATTTGTTGTCCTATTATATTAAGGAAAGATCAAAATGAAATTCATTAATTAATTTTAAATACTTTATAAACTAATAAATAAAATTGCTTCAATTTTATGAAAAAGGTTTAATGTTTAATAATAATTGTAATACTTAAGATAATAATTATGATTTTCTTGCAATTCACGATCATTTGGAAGCCTATAATATTTGGAGGAAGCTATAAAAATCAATCCATAACGCTAATTATAGATCTTTAATATAAATAATATTTTGACTCATAATTTGAATATTTTTAAAATTAATAGGTTCTTATTTATCATAAAAAATTTGATTTTTATTCCTAAAATAAAAAAATTTCCTCATTTTTTTAAATAATTAAAATTTTATTAAAGCGATGAAGATAATACCCATTAGCTCATTCCCATCAACTAAGTTTAGCAATAATTTAATCAATTTTTCAAAATTTAATCTTCTTTTTTGAAATTATTAATTCAGTGTTCAATTATTATAATAAATATGAATTAATAAAATAAATTAACACTTAGATTTATAGAAAGTATATCATAGAAATTTAAATAATACTATAGGCCTCAGTATCAACAGAGAAATAAAGAAAATATGGTAAATAATGTGAGATTGATAATAAAGAATTACTGATATTGTTTAAATTATAGCTTGAGACATTTAAATGATTCAAAATAAGTTTTAATTGTAAACTACATTCTCAATATATTTAGACTATCATGCACTATTAAGAAAGTGTGATTATTCAATTAAAAAATTAAGAGAAATAAGGAAAATCTAAACTGAATGATTTACACTTATTTAAATGTTGATATGCAAAATTAGTAAATACTGATAATTAATTGGTGATGTAGCTTATAATTTTATCTAACATTTTAACTTTTAAACCAAAACAACTGTTTTTTTATTCAAATAATATAAATTAAATATACTCATAGATAAAATTGTTTTTAGTCATGAAAAAAATTTGAAGACTATTATCGAATTCCTAAAGAGAAAATCAGTAGCTAAGGAACTAACTAACTTAATATTTTTAGCATGCACTCTCGAAAAAACCTAAAACTCATTAAGACATTTAGTAATCTTATGAGACATTTTTTCTAATGTCTCATCGTATGCTTGTCTGAATTTTAAGACTATATTTCACTATCTATTCAAGTTGGAATACTCTAAATATAGTTTTCACAATTTGGAGCAGAGAGGTTAGTTAAAATTGTAGCAAACTAAAGGTATAATCATTTATTTCATAAAAATTCAAATCTAATAGGGTATATAGAATTAATTTTATAAGAAAAATTATGATAAAAGATTAAGAAATATTTTTTCAACAACTTTATTACTTTTTTATTCTTCTATTGTCTTTTTTCAAATATTTTCTTATTACAGATCTATAGTTTCAATTGCCTAATCTATATAAGAAAGTGCACTTTCTAAATACGTATTTTAAATTTCATATATGTTTTAATAACTAGAAAACATAATGAAAATGAATTTAATCTTTGATATATAATTCAATCTCATTTTTTCTTTAATGCTTATTTGCAATGATCTGAAAATTTAACAAAATATTACTTATTCTTTATTTGGTCTATTAACAATCTTATGCTTTGGATCTACTTATAACTCTTTATTATATTCACCAAACATTCCTATAATACATCATTTTATTCTGATTAATTAGACTCTCAGCTAATATATAAAAATATAACCAAACCTTTACACCAGAATTATAATTAATGGTTTTGATTTATATTTAATGTTTAATCTAATATTTTAATAGCCTCATCATACTTTTTATCTTTCCAATATAGTTTATAACCTAAATTATTGTTTTAATACCTTTTTAACATAATTCTTCTAATATCCTAAGAATAAGTTAGATATTTATGAGGAACTTTATTATGTTATAATTGGTTATTTCTATTAAATTTCTTCTTAGATCCCTCCATCTTATATGATAATATCATTTTTTAAATTTTCTTCAATGAATATATTTCCTTATCTTTTCTTTAATTAAAACTTTCCAAACTTCTTAATAATTCTCCAGATTTCTAAGTTTTCTAAAATGATTTAAATAAATTAAGTCTTATCGTGATTTTTTATTCCATAATTAATTAATTTAACTAAATTAATCAATTATAAATTTATAATTGAATCAATCAAGTTTTGTTTGTCTAGTTAGTTTTTCTAATCCATGAAAGAAACCATATATAATTTTTTATTTTCCACTTTAATAAACTTGTTATATCCATTCATTTACACTTTCGATCAAATACTCCAATAATTGAACAACATTAGATTTTAATTGATGAAGAATTTTTAGAGTTATTCAAGTGATTTGATTTAAGTCATTAAAACAGATTCAACAAATTCTTTCTTTGACTTTTAATTTTCTAAAATATTTTCTGGTGCTTTCTTAAAATTCATCATTATTATTTTGGCTTTTGATTCAAAATTTTTGATACCTAGAGGGCACAAAAGTCTTTAATTTTTGATAAGCTCTTTATCAAATAATTACAAAGAACAAAAAAGATCTTCTTCTTTTTCAATCATTTTTGATTAAATAATATATTATTAATTAATTAAAAATTTATAAATGATGTAAGACTCTTAAATTAATATTATTTAATATAAATATAGTAAATAATCATATAGCAACTAGGATTAAAATCAAAATTATTTATGACTCCCTTTTATGTATTTTTATTGAATTCCAATAAAGACAAATGAATTTAATGCATTTAATAGAAAAAAGACTTGTTGATCAGTCTTATTCTATGTAGTAGCAATTTATGGTTTCTTTTTTAAAATTATTGTATTTCTCATCTAAGAAAAAAATAAAGGATATTTAAATTTTATTATAGAAAGTGTTTATTCTTCTATTTATATTAACAAGTATTAAGATGTTAATTTCATGAAGCTTATTAAACAAATTTTATTTTAACCTACTATTATTTTTATCATATTTACATACCAAGTTTTTATATCATCTTTAGAAATAGTTAAACAATAATATCAAGCTCTTAAACTATGAAAAATTCAATTTAGAGTTAGAAACCAATTTTTTTGTTAATGCTATCAAAGGCAGTCATATCTATTAGATTAAATTTTTCAATTTAGACTTAATTAGTGTATCTCATAATATCTAAACAGATATAAAATTATTTTTAATATTTTATTCGCTTCTAGCATGAAAAAGAATTATCTCCTTAATTTAAATTGAATTTTAAATTTGTTATTGATTTAATTAATTAAATCATCTTGATTTTAATCAGTAAATAAGTTAATGTAAAATTTTATCATGGTGTTTTCTTTGACATATTTAATACAATTATTTATTTTTAAGCAAATCATTATATCGATTAATTTAACTCTAGTAAGTCTAATAACATAATTTAGTTATTTGCATGATTGTACTAACAATACTAAGTTTACTTTTATCTTTAAGAAAGAAAAGAAATAAGTGTTAAAATTATCCTACAAAAATTAAATACTAATTTTTAGTCTAGTGTGAAAATTAATTGAGGGAAATAAAATTATTAAAGGAACAATATCTGTTACTTAACCTTTATTGAATTTAAAGTGATTGTCTAAAATAATTATAAAATGAAAATTTCATTGATACTCCAAATTAATTGATAGACTGATATATGGATTATTGAAGTAAATATTAACTAAAGTAGGGTTGTCCACCAAACTACCATAAACAAGTTAAGAATGTAAAAGAGTTGGTAAAGAGTTGTAGTGCAGCAGCTAAGCTATTTTTCTGCACGAGGTCAGAAATCTTTTAAGGAGAAAGGAAATTAGAATACATAAATTTGAGGATGTGTTAATATGGAGAAAATTTTATTTTTCCATAGTTTTAGTATTAACTTATAATTTTGAAATATACTAATATTTTAAATTTTTAATAAAATATTTTTTTAAAAGCTTTTAGAAAATTAATTCATATTATCATCTAATTAGGCTGTTGAATAATTTGATTAAGCTATTTCAATAAATCCCCAATCTGTAGATATTTATATCGCTAAGGGTTTGATTTTAATTTAGAATCATTAGGAATAGAGTCACATAAATAAGAATAATTTAATGAGACATTATTTAATTTTTTTAAAGTTATTTAAATTAATCTAAATTGTATGGCAGCATTCAATTATAAAGGTTAAATAAATCATAAATTATTTAATAAAATATACACGACATGAATTGTAAAGATATGGTGATGCATCTCTTTGGATCTTTATTTGTTTTTAAACAAATTTTTCTGGTGGAATATTAATATATAAACAGATCCATATTTATAAGTTTATTTAATATCATTGAATAATATTGTTTGATAGGTACTCTATTCTAAGGGTTTGCTTGGTCTAATATTTTTGAAATCATAATTAGTTCTGCTTAATTTTCAGCAAATTGATATTAAAAATTAAAATTTCCGAATTCTTCAGTTTAATCAGTTTCAAATATAATTATACTAAAGGTTAAATTTTCATATCAATTGAGTTTGAACTTTGGTTTATTACTTATTATTTCCTTTGTTTTTATTTCTATCATTTTAAAAATAAGAATTTAGACTAATTTAATATTTTTATTATGTAATTTACATTTTAATTATAACAACCATGGTTATTCTAAGTTTATTATTTTTATAAACTATTATTATATTTGAGAATATGGATACAATATAAAAATGTAAAGTCTTTATGTTTAAATTGATTTAAAGGATAGTGTGTTTTTTACACATTATAACTTATTTTAATTTAGTGTTTATATTCATGTGTGAAAGACGGTAAAAACATATAAAATATTGAATTTAATAAATTGCAAAGATGAAACAGACTTCTTCTACTATTGATATTTCTGAACAACTCAATGATGAAGAACAATAATACTAATCCTATATTAGACAAGAAAGCACTATGGAAAAGAAACATTGGTACTCAATTTCAGCTAATAATCAAATAAAGGGATTTAGTTTATAGGATATATATAATAAAGAAGGATGGCTAATGAAAAAGAGTCCTAAATTACTTGTAGGATGGCAAGTAAGATTAAATTTTATTAATAATTCTTTAGAAACGATACATTAAGATTCACGATGGAAAATTGTCATATTTTAAAGAGTTAGATAAATTTAAAGGGTGTATTGATTTTCACTTGATATCAGTTTCAATAACTCCAATAATGAAGAATCAAGAAATCTGTGAAATTAGGTAATTTATATATTCTATAAAAAAGACTGGAATTAAAAGGAATTAAAAAGATATTTTAATTTAAGAGTGTAGAACGTAAAGAACTAGATGATTGGTATCATTGTATTTAATAATAAATCTAAATTACATAATTCTATCCTAAAATTACACCTTAAAATAATGAATCTATGTGGAGATTTGAGAGAATATCTGAAACTTATTTTAGAAAGAAAGCTGATACTGGTGATATTCTATTATTTAGGTGATTATCCAAATTAAGATTCTTAGGGGCCATTCCTCATTATGTAAACTCCAAAGAGTATTCACTGGAGACAATTTTGATCATGTAGCTTTATTGCTTCGATACAATAATGGAGAGTTATTTATATTTGAATCTGTGGGATAAACAGTAACAATTAATTTTGAAAATATAGGGTGTTTGTCTGACAAGTTGGGACACTTTTATGATAAACAATTGGCACACATAATATTCACAAGTAGTATATAGATAATTAGAAGTAAATAGATCAAATGAATTTCTTGAAAAACTAGAATAATTTGTTAAGGTTACCAAAAATTAAATAATAATATAGGGATCAATTGGCAAAAGATATTAAATGTCTCCTAGTAAATTAATTAAAAGATTTACAAAATCAAATGAATCTATTGATGATCTAGAAAAAGATGATAAGACTTTTTTTTGTTCTGAACTAATTGCAGCAGCGTAATTTACTCTATAAAATTAGTTATAAAAAGACTGGAATAATAGATGCAAATAGATGTGCTGCATCTTATTGGCCAGGTATTTTTGCCTAAAATTCTAAGCTTTAATTAACAAAAGGAAACTTAAAACAATAATATCTCATAGATTTTTCTATATTATGAAAAATATTTATATGGATTATTTAAAATTAATCATTTTTTTATAATAAATCATTCTAATTAAGATTTCATTTCTTCTTAATCTAATCCTGTTTGTTTTAGTAATAATAATTTAAAATATCAATTATGGTTCAATTCCAAAAATACTCTAATTTTATTGATCCAAAAAAATCAATTAAATTTTAAAATTAGAGCATATAATTAATCATTTTATTTTGCTATGAATTTTACCCAAAGAATCATTTTTATCCTAATGTAAAAATAGGATTATTTTTAAATCGTATGGGTTGCTTTATAATTGTTTATGAAATAGTAAGTTATTTTTTGTAAATTTCATATTAAACATTATTTAGAGTTTAAATTTAAATATATGATATTATTAGTAATACTAGAAGTGATTATGTTTAAAGTGTTGTGTAAATTTTTCATTAAGAGCTAGATTATAAAATTTTTGTATATCTAATATTTAATAAATAAAATATTAGTTATAATAACTTTTTATAATCATCGCAAATGCCCTATTGATTATTTTACTATTAAATAACTTTCAATATTATGAGGTAATGTAAATAAAATAACATAAATTAATCAAATATATTAAACTGTATTAAAATAAGAGATAAAATTTATTTGAGTTTTTAGAGATTACCTAAAGATTTTAAACTATTTAATACCAAAGAACCATTAATGAGAGAAATAAGATCCAGAGACTTTGCAATAATAAATAAAGAAATAGATATAAAAGTGGAGTGATAATATTGTTAGTTTTTCTAAAAACATCAATATCCTTTTTAGGTTGTAAAGTTTTTTTTCAATATAAAGTTAAGAAAATGAAAATTCTATATAACTTATTATTTTTTATATTGAACTTACAGTTGATGAAATCAAATTTTCCTTCATATAAAAAGGACAATTATGCTCAACTAAGACTCCATAATAAAATAGATAGACTTTTACTGAAATAACATTTAAAAATTTTACCATTGGACTAAGTTAGGAAAAGAATTAGAACTCAATTTATTTTGAATCTTCTTCAACACTAAATATTGAATATAATTATTAAAATTTAGCACCTATTATAAAATCTAAACAAAATAGGCATCAAGTTTTATTTTCAAAATAAAAAAAAGGAGACTTTAATAATCCAAAAATTTTTTATAAATATTAATTAAAAATAAATGATTTAGTTATCATTTTATAATTTTTCAAATTCTCTTGATTCGATTTCAAGATTTAGGCTGTCGTTAAAATTTAAAAACAGTTCAGGCTAAATGTTTGTTTTTATTTACGAAAAATTATTTCATATAGAAATAAGAAGGGATAAGGAATTCCTTTCAATTCATATGTAATAACTAAAATAAAAAACTTTGAAGCCTTTTTAAGCAAGAGCCTTTTAAGTTTGAAATTTCAATATGCACCTATTCAAAAAAAATGATCTTTTGTCTACATTTAATAAACATTCTTTCTAAAGTTTTAAATTGTTAGATTTCTTGGATTTTTCTTTAGAATGATTAATAATTCTATTATCATATTTTGCTATAAGCCTAATAGGTCTTTCTGGCTTCTTACTATTCGCTCACTTTCTAAAAATGATATTTGATAACGCTGCTTGTTTTATATGCAATAAGGGATATTATCATTAATTCATTATTTAAAATCTAGATCAAAATATTTTTTAAGTTATGTGATCCACATAATTTGTGCTTTTTTTTGTCTAAAAATGAACAGAATTTTCGGGGTAAAAGTTTTATTATACTTATTCGAATATATTATAAATTTACCTAAATAATCACTTTAAAAAATATTTTTTTATATTTACTATGAGTTTTAAAATTTTCTATAATAATTTAGCTTTTTGTAAACTACATTGAGAATATCTTAAATTTTAAATCATCTTTAATTAAATTTTTGGCATTCGTATTCTTTTTTCATTAGCTAAAATAGTAATTTTCTAAAATTTTTTTTATTGTATATATTATTTTCCAGCTTCTTAAAAGAATCTTTAAGATGCTTTTTATAAGAACTCTCAAAATGTTAATCACAAATACATACATTATATTAATTATTATGAATATATGTGTATTTATAATTCAATTCTATTTTTTATTTAGAGCTCTTAAACATTCATCTGAATATTAATCATATATATTACCTTTTCTATCCTTCACCCACTAGTTATTAGAATGAATCTTTAAAGCTTTTTCATAAGCATCCAAGGCTTAATAATATTGATTCTATTCTTGTAAACATAAACCTAAAACCTAAAATATTACATCAACCTTTTGATAATAATGAATGAAAATGATTTGGGTTGATTTTCAGAGATTATTCAATCACATTCATAGCTTCATTATACCTTTTTTATGATAATAATGATGCACCTTCAAATAAAGAAATATGTTACTTTTAGTACGTAATGAATTGCAATGCCTTGGATCTAATTCCAAAGCTTTATCTATCCAAATAATTGCTTCATTATCTTTCCCAAGCATTCTTAAACTTTCCGCTAATCTTTAATTTTAATCATACCTTTAATATATAATGATAGCCAATGCTTTGGATCTGTTTACAAAGCTTTGTTCGCCCAAACAATCGCTTCATTGAATTTATTAAGCATTTTTAAACTGTCCGCTAATAAAATAAAATAGAATCATACCTTTAGTAGATATTGAATCGCAATGCTTTGGATCTTCTTCCAAAGCTTTATCTACCCAAATGATGGCTTCCTTATATTCCCCAAGCATTCTTAAACTTTCCGCTAATCATTAAATTTAATCATACCTTTAATATATAAGGATAATAAATGTTTGGAATTATTATTTAATGCTTCATCCAATATTTTTATAGCCTCTACATATTAATTATCATAATATAGTTAAAATCCTAAATTATTGATTTATTACCTTTTTAATATAATTCTTCTGATTTACTTAGATTTAAGTTAGATATTTAATCAAAACTTTATTCGGTTATTTTTAGATTTTTTTTTTGAACTAAAACTTTGCTCTCTTCCATTTAATTCTGAGTATCCCTTTTTAATTTTCCTTCAATCAACATTTCTGTCTCAAGTATTTAATCGGCATTTTCTAAATTTTTTAATAATTTATCACATTCCTAGGTTTCTTGAAATAATATAAATACCTTTAATGTTCTAATAATCTTTTGATTCTATGATTAATTAATTTTATTAATTTAATCAATAAAAGATTGTTCATTGTATTATTTAAGTTTTTATTGAGTAATTAGTTTTTCTATTTCATCAAAGACACTATATGCAACATTTTATTGTCCACATTACACAATTTCAGTGATCCATAAATTTCCATTTTCAATTAATGAATCTAATTATTTAACAAAATTAGATTTTAATAGATCAAGAGTTTTTAAGAATTGTTCAAGTTATTTAATATTAATAATTATGACATTCTCAATAGATTCTTTCTTTTATTTTTAATTTTCTTCAATATTTTCTATAGTTTTCTAAAAGCTCATTGTTGGAGTCTTTGATTTAAAATTTTCCTCACAGTGACCACACAAAAGTCTTTAGTATTTCTTAAGTTCATTATCACAAACAATCGTTAAGGCTGGAAGATTATGCTCCAAACAATTAAAGAGATCGTCTTTTTCTATTATTTTTGATTAAATCATTTATTATAAATGAATTAAAAAAGTTAATATGGTAGTAAAGTGTAAAATTCATGCCTTTAATATTAATGCCAAAATATGAATAATAGTTTAATGCACTTTATGATATCGAATTAAAAAAGGGATTTGAAATATTTTATTTGTGATAAAACCATAATATATACTTAAAGAATTCCGAAAAGTTCAACTTCTTTATTTTTAATTTTTAAATGATTAAATTAAATTCTATTTATTTTGGAGAGATTCATGTTGCTTTAGGTTTAAAGAATCAAATAAAAAATTTACAAATTTAATTTAATGTAGTAATCTTCAATGATAATACAATCCTTTAAGAAAATCTACATCGAACTTCTGCTAAAACATCTTTATAAATCCATCAAAAATTATTTTTTAGGTCTATTCTTTACAACACTTTTAATAATATCAGTTTTAAGTTATTCTATAATTTTAAGAATAACTTAAAAACTATTTTGTTATAATATTTCAGTTAAGAATTTTTTCTTGTAAAATCTTACAATTGCTGATTGATCCATAAGCGGAATCACAAGTTAAACGAAATCTTTCTACTTAGTTTTTATAACCATTATATATTATTACTAAATTATTTTATTAACATTAAATAATGAGCTAACTATCAAAATGATAAAAAAATTTATTTAAATCAATATAAATATATATATAATTTATTTGAGTCTTAATAATGGATTTTGTTCTCATTCTTATCAAAAAGCTAAAAATAAAATTCAAATTCAATAGATATCATTATTGAGTGAGGAAACCTTATAAAAATAGGTTTAATTAAAAAAATGACTATTTTTTAATTTCTTTGTATTCTTTTTGCTCATATGTAACTATATTAATTTAGTAACAGCCTTCATAAGAAAAAGAGCTAAATAAATATATTTTATATAATTTAAGGATCAATTGTATATTATTATAAATCTTTTTAGTATGAATAGTACTATTTTATGCAATTGACTAAAACAAAAATATCTTATTTTTGAATTTTAATTGACAAGTCAGTATATCAAACAAAAATAGAATCATTATCAAAATATATTTATAAGAACCTGTCTTAATAGAATTGAATACTTAAAATTTCTTCAAAAAAAAAACTTATGAGTATTTTTATTAATTTCAAGTATCCTTTTTTTATCTATTTTATATGTTTCACATTTTTTTCTAGTGTATATTATAAAAATAATAGTTTTATAATTCTTCATATAGTGAATTGATTTTTTAGAATCAAAGTCATAATCAGTAAAGTTGTAATAAAGTAGAAATCTACTTATTCATCTGGATTAAATGTGTAAATATTCAACAAATTATCATAAACGCAATATATATAATAATAAAAAAGTTGAAACTCATCAAATTAATTACAATAACTACCATTTCTAATTTAATTAGTTGTATTTTTAAAGTAGTTCAGTTCAGAAAATTTTCGTCATATAAACCATTATTTTTA
The DNA here is from genome assembly GCA_905182985.1 of Paramecium sonneborni. NCBI lineage: Eukaryota > Ciliophora > Oligohymenophorea > Peniculida > Parameciidae > Paramecium > Paramecium sonneborni. Next base: position 499,729 of record CAJJDN010000061.1, read on the forward strand.
TCTTAATTATAAAATATTTAAATGAATGATGTTTTTACATTCAAAATACTAAATTTGATAAATTCTTTTTCTAAATCAATGAATGTTTTCAAATCTATTGTTTATTCAGTAATTATGTTAAATAAATATTTTTCAACTATCTGAACTAATTATTTAGAGTATATAAATTGATTTAGATTTCCATCAACTTCTCTTAAATTTGATTTTATAAAATAAACTTTTTTTAAATTATCAATTAGATATCTTCAATTCATCAGAGAAATTTTTTAGTAATAATCATTTTAGGATAGTACTATTTTAAGAAAAATAAGGTATGTGAAGCTATCATGAAAATATTTCATAATCAAATTTAAATATCAGAAAAGAATAATATTATCGATTTTTTTTAGTGATTTAATGGAGTATATTTTCAACATATTATTTATTATATAATAGATTCCTTACTTTAACTGAATAAGGTGATATATAACAGATGATCAAGTTTAGAGAGGTTTTTTGGATTGCAGATATTATATCTATTCCTTATTGTTGAATAAGCAAATTTTCAAATTTTTAGAAAGATTCTAAGGATAGTTATCATTATGGGAATTCACAACCTTATCATAGTTTTATTATTTGTAATCAAGGATATTATGAAGGTTTAAACTTGCTGATAGATATACATTTACTAAAAAGAGTTTTCATTCTATTTTTGGAGAAGGATTGCCAATTGACTCAAAATAATTGATATAATAATTTAATTTAAAAATAAAAATGAGTTTATTTTCAAAATTTATATTAGAATAGTGTTTTGATTATTTAGGTTATAGGTCCAGAAATTATAAAAATTTTTATGCATTTTTAAAACTTTATGATAAATTATTTTATTTTAGTTTTTTTTGTCGTTATATAATTAAATTTTGATTTGTAAATGGGGAAAATAATCAAAACTTCTTTAATCAGATAATGTAAATTGATAGCTATTCTATTATAATTATCTTTAACTTAACTTAAGATAGTTCAAACGCTTTATCTTTTTTTTTATTCTCAAAATACTTATTAGTGATTTTTAACTTCCTAATTATTCACTAATATTAACAAAGCCTCTTAAAAATATGATTAAAGAATACGATTTGAATTAGAATAAAAAGCTAATCTATCATTAATTAAAACTAAATATAAAAATTAAAATAATCATCTAAGCGAAAAATATTTCCTTTAATAAATGTGTTTATTAATTAAAGGGCCAATAAAAATAATAACTTAATTTGGTTATGATATTTAAATTAGCTTAATGAGAATTAGGTCAGGTTTGATAAAAGAGTTAAAATATATTATGTATCAATTAGATTGGCTAAGTAATGTAAAAATCGATATTCAAAAATGTTTAGCATAAAAGTTCAATATTAATTTATTTTTAAACAATATATTTAATATTTCAAATTTTTTTCTAATTTTATAATATTCAAATAATTAATTTCATATAATAGAAATTATTTTATTAAATATATGATAAATCTAATGTTAAGTATGGCCTAGAATCCATGTTATTCTCAAAAGCTATTTTTATTGATAATTTAAATAAATTATGATTTAAATTATGAGATATTCATTCATGAGAGAACATGATACTTTTGAATTAATAATTGCTTAATATAAACAGAATTATATTATTGACGATGTGGATGACTTATCAGGTATTTTCAATTGTAAATTTAAAATGATGTTAAAGTGACATTTTGAAGAAAAATTCTGTATCTATTTGACTTAATATCAAAGAAATCATTAATAGAGTAGCAAAAGGTATAAAAAATAAGTAGATTAAGAACATCAGAAAATATAAAGCAATTAAAATTGAATTATTTACTTAAAAGTTCTTATATTATCTATCATAAAAATATTGCAATTTGATTAATCTCAATTAAAAAATAAAAGTTAATAAACTATATTTGCAATCGCCTAGCTTTAGCTAATCCAAGCATGCACTATTTCATAAAATACTCAGATTACTAGAAGAAATTCAATCAAAAGGATTAACTCATGAATATATAAACATCATAAGGTGACCACCATTTATATTCTTTTGCAATATTAAGTTTTATCCAATCTGATCAAAAGTAAAGAAGAATATGATCAAAATTCAAGTTAAAAATCAAAAATGACTATTATGAATACCAAACTAGAAATTTTTTTGAGATTCAAATTATTGAAAATTTTTTAATACCAAAAAATATATGCATATTTGATGTCTAGAAATTGATCAAAACTATTCTCTAATTTTAAATAAAAATGGGTAATTGTTACATTTTCAAATAGGTATATATTTAATATATCAATTTTGCATTATATTCCTAACTAATTCCTAAAATTATTCTGTATAATCGTCTTAAAATTTGTTAAAATTTTATTAATTTTAAAAATAAACAATTAAGGCTTTAACTTGAGTTATAGGTTAATTTGCATTTTAAAGGCTAAGTTCTAATTCTTTTATCTTTATTTCCTTCTTTTAAGTTGCTTCTCTCAATTCTTCTAATTCTTTTTTTATTTTTAAATAGTCATTATCTAAATTTTCAACTTTATTATTCTGATCTTAATTTAATTGAATATTTGTATCATTATTATTTTGAAATTTTTGATTACTTTAGTTAGTGTTTTGGATAAATTATGGGTTTATTGTTCTGAAATTTTCCTCTCTTATTTACTCAATTAAAGATTTAAATTATTTTTCTTATAATTATAATCTCTAATTTTGATTTGATTCAACTTAATAAAATTAATCTGAAAAGTATTGCTGAATAATTTCAATTTTTTTTTCTAGTTTATCATTTTATAAATTTATAAGATTCTATTATTATTCTTGTAATTATTTCATTTACAAGTCAATAGATTACACTTTTTGATCCAATGTCTATACTTTAAGAGTTTTTTCATTCGATTTTGATTATTTTATTTATTAAATTAAATGTGCTTCCTATTAAAATTGATTTTTAATGTTATTCTCTAATTTAGAAATTTAATCTTATTATTATAAAATTTATTCGATTTGCTTTTCTTTAACTTCCAATCGCTTTAATAATTCTAACTCAAACTTGTTTTATTGCTGCTATATTAATTTTAATGACTCAATACTTTTATCTTTTTCTTTTAATTAATTTTTAATTTAAATTACATCATTTTAAAATAAATCCATTTATTTTTAATATATTTCTTTTTACTTATCTGAATGTTTTTATATTATTTTTTGAATATATTCTTCGTTTATTAATTTGACTTCAACACTTTTGATCTATTCAGATATGAATTTCTCTTTTTCTTCAAATAATAATTTAATCTAATTTAATTATGATTCACTAAAGATTTCTTTTTAAATGCTAGAATTATCTTTTTATAAAGCATCTTAAGTTTTAAGTATACTTTATGTTTATTATGATTAAAAGACCTCTAATTTTTCATTTTTTGGTTAAATCTTTATTTAAGAAGTATTTTCTTTGTCGATTCGAGGGTTTAATTTTTAATTTTCAGATATTTAATCTTATTGATTTGATTGTTAAATTTAAAATGACTCTACTTGTTAATTTAATTGTGGATTAATAGTTTTCTAAGCATTAAAATTTTTTTGTAGTGTTATACAATTACTTGAAACTGATGGAATATTTGTATTTTTACTGATGATTCTATTCAATTAATTATAAACCTATTCTATAGTAGGACGACTAACATCTTAATAACTCATCATTTGTGTTAAAAGTAATTTAAATTCTTATGAAGTATTTAGAGCATAAATTTTAGTCTGAACATAATTTCGGTCTAGTTTATGTTTTTTGATTTTTGAGATTACTTCTTTATAATTTGTTCCTATAATAAAAACTTATGATACCATCAAATAATGCTTCATTTGATAATAATTCATAAAATACGCAACCTAATGCCCATATATCAACTTTTTCATTATATTGGTTACTGTTCTCAATAAGTTCAGGTGCTTGAAATATTAAAGTTCCAACAGACATTGTTTTTAATTCATACGGCGTTGAATTCCTAATCAAGCCGAAGTCAATTAATTTAAAGTTATCTCCTACTTTTATGTAATTTTCTGGTTTAATATCACGATGAATTAATTTTTACTGATGTAAAAATAATATTGGCTGTGTTATCTATTAGCTTAATAAAAAAATAATTACTTAAAAACATATTTTTTCTTTCTATTATATTGGAATGTTCTAAGTGTTATTTAAGTAGTCAAATAAATTTTAAGAACCAACTTCCATAATAACACAATATTTTTATTACCATTAAAATTAATCATATATTCTAATTATGAAAGTGGGAAGTAATTGTTAATTGTTTCCATTTTCATAAGTATTTTGATACTCTATAAGTTATGATAGAAAATCTTTCTCATTTTGTTTTATGGTTGCTTGCAATTTAAGTGCAACCTTTTAAGGATTATTTCCCCAATTATTAGCAATGGCAAGATATGCTTTACCTTCACTACCTGATCCTAGAAGTGATGATACTTAAAACGATCTTTTTGGATATTCCTTTGTTGGGGCTTCAACAATGCTGTTTATTTATAGGTTCATTTCTAATTCTATTAAATTATTAATTATATACAAATTATAATATCTTGAATTAAATTTGAGGATTAATCTGAGTTTTTAATCATTTTAATTTTTAATATGGGATATTAATAGAATATACTAAACATCAATATTAGGTTAGCAAACTTTTTACATAAAATAAATGAAAAAATTCAAAGCATTAATTCAACTTCCAAAAACTATTTTCTTGCTAGTTTTAAATATATTATTAAATTCATTTATTAGAATTCTTTCGCCATAATTGTATCTATATCTATTTACATATACCAACCTTTTTACTTTATTGATTAGATTTACCAGAATAAATTAATGAATTTTTAATCATCCAATTCAAATCAATTTCACAACTTTGATTGAAGCTTCTTACTCATCATATAAACCTCCACCCGATTTATTGACATTTAAAAATAATGTTGGCATTCTCATAAAAATTTTGTCAAAATATCCCATCTTCCTTTTTTCTCTCCTTTCCAATTAAATTTACCAAAATATACTATCAACTTTTTATTCATTTTCATATATTCACCTCCAACTTTTGAATTTCTATCATCACAACTGCTTACTTTAAGTCTAATAATAATTAATTATATCTAGTTTGAGGAGTTTTATTAATGATTAGCATTACTTGCCTTACATTTCAACATTTACTTAAAGATCCTAGATTATTTAAATATGTTATATATATTCTTTTGTAAAATGTGCAAATATTCATTTAGATGGGAAGTTTGTTTTCATTATTTTATATAATAGATAAGGAAAACCAAAAATGCTATTATACTCATTTACTTCAAATTATTAAGCTGTATTTAGCAATAAACAATTGTGATTTAATTTTAATAATAATTTTTAGTATATTTTCATATTTTTAGTTATTTAGATTTAGCAACATCAAAAATGACTTGTACTTTTTAGAAAATTCTGTATTTTTACAATAGAAATAAAAACAATTTTAATAAATATTTATTCAAAATATGTTGAAATTGTATTTATCTACATAACTAGAGTTTAATGAATTAAATAGTATATTAAAAGTAGTATCAAATTCAACTGCCTATCCTTGATATCCCCCTATAACTTTATCATAATCTGCTATAGTATTTAATCTATGTGCTATAGTAATTGATTTAATATTGAGGAATATCTATTTTAATGTTTCTTAAAGCAACATTTGCAGATGCCTCATCTAAAACAATAATTTTTTTTATTCTAAAATTATTCTGGCTAAGCATATTAAGTATATTTACCAACAGAAAAAACACAATTAACATAACTCATATCATCAGTCAATAGACCATTTTACAATTTTAAACATGATTTAATAAATCAGTTTGTTCTAATGCTATCCATAATTATTCATCTTTTTAAATATCATATGATTCTAAGGTTCTTCTTATCGTTCCTGTAAATAGAAAAGGTTATTAAGGAGTTATTGCAACATTTCTACGTAATTTATGCAATCCTAATTTTCTAATATCTAAGTCAGAAATTAATAATCGAGATTCTTGTCACTCTCTATTTCTGACATTCTAACAATTGCCCCTTTTCTTCCAATATATTTCTGCTTTAAATCTCAAATGACAATCCTTTAAGTACCATATCACAAATTTATCTTTATGTCATAAAAACATTTTCAAATGTAAAATTACCATCATTCAGAAAATATTTATATATATTATCTTCTTTTAGATTATGAAGAGGTTTAGGATTTATGACTATAATTCTAAAACATCTATTATAAGAATTCATTTGGGTTTCTTTTATAATTATTGCCTTAAACCCAATTATAAGGTATCATTATAAATAGATAATATTAAAAAACCTTGGAACAATATTGCAATATCACCATAATTCAGTTTTAAAAATACTATTATAATCGAGCGGTTTATGCAATAAATCCAAAAACTTCTAATTTAAATCCAAAGGCTCTTAATGAATAAAAATATGAAGGCTTAGTAAATTACATTTATTAGAAATATCTTAGAATTATACTCTAAACCATTTTTATTACTAATAAACTCTTATTTGAACAATTTTTTAGCATGGCTAAACTTGTATTTATTTATGATAATAATAAAGAAAATCAATATCATTAATATTGCTAATGTAACAAGACCAAATAGGAAATTACTAATTATTTCTTAAACATCCAAACTAACTGAATTTGTTTTATTATCGCATAAAGATAAATCATTAATCAATTGAGAATTTTTCAGCAATGATAATAATTTTAGCATTTCTTAATATACTTTTATGTAGAAGTTTGTACAGAATAAGTATTAAATTACAAAGAAATTATCCTAAAGTAAACATTCCTCAAAGATAATTAGCAGTATTTACATCATCCTTTTAATATTCTTAAAAAAGAGAAATAATTCTTTGATAATAATTATTAATAACTTCAGAGCCAACTTCCAAATGAAAAACTCAAATAATAACTATTATAATGCAAAATTTAAAATATCTATAATAAGTTCTCAAATTTATTAATTTTTATTTCATTACCATGAGGTTATTATCAATTACATTTGTAATTTTTTTTAATAAAATTATGGTAGTTTCGTTACCAGAATAACGATTGGTTTTTTTATCTGGATTATTTAATATCTAATATGAAAAAATGAATTTTTTTATTGCAATGTAAAATGAATTCTTTGCTACGCTAGCATCTACAGCAGAGAAGGGGTAATCTAATCAATAGAGTTTACTAATTGATATATAATGTTCTAGCTAAAGATAATTAAATATAAAAATACAAGGAGCCATATAATAATTTATCGTATGGTCTGCCAATAAAATATTTTTTTAATAGTATCAGGAAAAATAAATCGTCCTTATCCTACTTATGCTTTAAATAGAATTCTGTAATCTGCTTTTCCTCTTAATGAATGCAGATCGCAATTAATTGATTAGTATTGGAATGTTGAAGAAAATCTAAAAGCAATTTGAACAGCGAGACTAGTTAGCTAGTTTTGCCAATTTTATCTAAAGTAGTTTTTGTAAGTTTTTGCCTTAATTAGTGATTAACAACATTTTTTATAATTACTTGATGAATGTTGTCATTTTTTTAATAATAAAAATTGCAAGTAATAAATTGTAGATATAAAACCTATTATTATCTTTTATTATTATGAATGTTTTATTTAATTAAAAATTTTATGTATAAATAATTAATTATAATAGACATAATTATTCTCTTAATTGATAGAAAATTCGATCAATAAGCATTCATAACTTCTGAATTTATTCCGGAATTTTGATAAAGGATTAGAATCTAGAAATCATAATTGTAATAAATAGAAATGTCGTTTAGGCAATTTTTTTCAATTATTGCTTTAGTATTACTATAAATATGAAAAAAGGAGTAATATCCTTAATTAAAATTCGTTTGCTGTCTTCAAATATTACTTAGTATTTTGTAATTCAAAATTTTAAATAGGTATGAGTTTTATATACTTAATTTCATTCACATCTCAAGAAATAAATAATATTACTTCAATGTAATTCTTCTAAATATAATGATTTTATTGGAAAACTTAGTTATTGCTCTTATATAATTAAAAGATATTAACTAAATTCAAATCAGTTTTCTTAATGAATTTAAACTTAATTTACTTTATTTATATTTTTTCAAAAGAAATAAGCAAAATTATAAAAAATGTAATACGAGTTATAATTAATTACCCTTTCTCAGTCAAAATTTTCAATCAAAGCAATATCAATATCAATAAAAAATTATAAATTCAAATAAAGGGTTCAAACTTACATTCAAAAATATTCATATTTATATNTAGTAAATTACATTTATTAGAAATATCTTAGAATTATACTCTAAACCATTTTTATTACTAATAAACTCTTATTTGAACAATTTTTTAGCATGGCTAAACTTGTATTTATTTATGATAATAATAAAGAAAATCAATATCATTAATATTGCTAATGTAACAAGACCAAATAGGAAATTACTAATTATTTCTTAAACATCCAAACTAACTGAATTTGTTTTATTATCGCATAAAGATAAATCATTAATCAATTGAGAATTTTTCAGCAATGATAATAATTTTAGCATTTCTTAATATACTTTTATGTAGAAGTTTGTACAGAATAAGTATTAAATTACAAAGAAATTATCCTAAAGTAAACATTCCTCAAAGATAATTAGCAGTATTTACATCATCCTTTTAATATTCTTAAAAAAGAGAAATAATTCTTTGATAATAATTATTAATAACTTCAGAGCCAACTTCCAAATGAAAAACTCAAATAATAACTATTATAATGCAAAATTTAAAATATCTATAATAAGTTCTCAAATTTATTAATTTTTATTTCATTACCATGAGGTTATTATCAATTACATTTGTAATTTTTTTTAATAAAATTATGGTAGTTTCGTTACCAGAATAACGATTGGTTTTTTTATCTGGATTATTTAATATCTAATATGAAAAAATGAATTTTTTTATTGCAATGTAAAATGAATTCTTTGCTACGCTAGCATCTACAGCAGAGAAGGGGTAATCTAATCAATAGAGTTTACTAATTGATATAATGTTCTAGCTAAAGATAATTAAATATAAAAATACAAGGAGCCATATAATAATTTATCGTATGGTCTGCCAATAAAATATTTTTTTAATAGTATCAGGAAAAATAAATCGTCCTTATCCTACTTATGCTTTAAATAGAATTCTGTAATCTGCTTTTCCTCTTAATGAATGCAGATCGCAATTAATTGATTAGTATTGGAATGTTGAAGAAAATCTAAAAGCAATTTGAACAGCGAGACTAGTTAGCTAGTTTTGCCAATTTTATCTAAAGTAGTTTTTGTAAGTTTTTGCCTTAATTAGTGATTAACAACATTTTTTATAATTACTTGATGAATGTTGTCATTTTTTTAATAATAAAAATTGCAAGTAATAAATTGTAGATATAAAACCTATTATTATCTTTTATTATTATGAATGTTTTATTTAATTAAAAATTTTATGTATAAATAATTAATTATAATAGACATAATTATTCTCTTAATTGATAGAAAATTCGATCAATAAGCATTCATAACTTCTGAATTTATTCCGGAATTTTGATAAAGGATTAGAATCTAGAAATCATAATTGTAATAAATAGAAATGTCGTTTAGGCAATTTTTTTCAATTATTGCTTTAGTATTACTATAAATATGAAAAAAGGAGTAATATCCTTAATTAAAATTCGTTTGCTGTCTTCAAATATTACTTAGTATTTTGTAATTCAAAATTTTAAATAGGTATGAGTTTTATATACTTAATTTCATTCACATCTCAAGAAATAAATAATATTACTTCAATGTAATTCTTCTAAATATAATGATTTTATTGGAAAACTTAGTTATTGCTCTTATATAATTAAAAGATATTAACTAAATTCAAATCAGTTTTCTTAATGAATTTAAACTTAATTTACTTTATTTATATTTTTTCAAAAGAAATAAGCAAAATTATAAAAAATGTAATACGAGTTATAATTAATTACCCTTTCTCAGTCAAAATTTTCAATCAAAGCAATATCAATATCAATAAAAAATTATAAATTCAAATAAAGGGTTCAAACTTACATTCAAAAATATTCATATTTATATTAATATTTATATTTTTTAAAAGCAATGAACAACCTTATAAAATTGATTCTTGAAATATAGAAGATTAATATCATTGACTTATCAATTTGATCTCAATTTAAAATTCTTCAACAAATATAATTATGTTTATATGGTTATAAATTAACCTTTATAATATTTTATGCAAATAGGATATAAATTAATTTAATAGTAATGAGAAAACCTGAAATGAAGTTTTTATTGCCTGAGATTTGCATGAATATTTATTGCGTATAAGAATAAAAACAAACTTAGAAAAAACTATTTGTGATAGAAATTTGCAAGAAATTGATATTGCTGAAAGATATAGATTAAAATATTACCTATTATAGTGCTAAATAAACAATAATAATAATTGGATAGTTATTCTAAATTTGAAAATCAAGATATGAGATAACCTCATTAAAAATATCATAAAATATGAATATAAATGAATAGATATCAAATTCTATTTTTCAAGAAAAAGTTTAGTCTTTTGGAAACTACCCTTTTGATTTAATAAAATTTATAAATCATAATTGAATAAATGTAGTTTAAAAAAAAAAAATTAATAATTTATCTACCTCAATATTATGATCAATTAGGTTTGAAAATATGCAGCTGAAATGATATCTTCAATTTTTATTATTAACATTATCAAGTTGAGAATTCAGATTTGAACAATAAGTAGAATTTTACCTCATTTAGGAATGCTTAAATTACTGATATTTTTAAATCTATCCTCAAAAATATAACATTACAAATATTAAAAGGCGAAGCTTGGGCTATTATTGGCAAAGTTGGTCTTAGAGTCCATTATTTTTTAATGTTTTATTCAAGATTCCTTCATATTAAGGTTCATTCAAATTAGATGCTTAAGAAAAAGGAATGAGTAGCGAGAGATAAAGAAAAATAAAAAAATTCAAATAATTATAGATATAATGCTCTGGTTCAATTTGCGACCTCTTTAAATATGGAGATAATCAAAAGATGGAATCAATGATAAAAACTAAATTTACGAAACATAAAAAAACACAATTTTTTCTAATTTTAATTAATATGCCTATGATATTTTTTGATTTGAAATATTTGTTAATTATTAATAATATATTAGAAAAATGGATATAAAAAAGGAAAATTAAGGAAAAGTCGAAGAATATCGTCAAAGTTTATAATAAGCAGTGCAGAAATAGGATGAACATTGTTATGCAATTGCTATTAATATAGATTGCTCTATATTAGTTGCAGGATGTGATAGTTACATAAAAGTATTTGAATTTAATTAAGGAATCCTTAAATAAGTTTAACTTTTAAATGAACATAAGTATTCTATATTTACTTTGAATTTCATGAAAAGATCGAATAAATTTATATCTGGAAGTAATGATAATTCAATCATAATATGGGAAAGAAATATTAATGATTTATGGATTTGTTAATAGAAACTGACTGGACATACTAGTAGTGTTTATTGTTTGATATTAAACAATAATGAAGATGTTATTGCTTCAGGAAGTCGTGATAATTCTATTAGATTTTGGGTTAAATAGAATTTGTGGAAGTGTACATAGACAATTACAGATCATAATTCAGTTGTTTATGGATTAAGTTTAAATGAACAATAAAATAGAGTCATATCTTGTGGAGAAGATAAACTTATATTAGTGATAGAATAAAAAGAAATCAAAAAAAAATGGTAGGTAATATAAAAAATATAAGTGGATTAATTTGGGTTTAGAATATGCTTTATTGATAATGATATATTCACATTCTAACCTTATGAGAATGAATAGATGATCATTTTTGAGATGAATAAAACTAACTAATTTTATATCAAGACAAAGGATATTCAAGTAAAAGGTGGTTCAGATTATTGTCTATTTCCTTAATAATATATAAAATAAAAAAGTATCCTTGTGAATAAGTACGCTTCAAATTTGAATTTAATCAAGATGAAATAAAACGGTGAATTTATAATTGAGCAATCTATTGAATTTAAAACTTCCGATTTATATGGTTGTATTTCTGATGATGGATAATATCTGATTACTTGGGACCATGAATAAAAAGAATATTAGGTCAGAAAACACATGGAGAAATGAATATAAATATAATAATATCAAATAAATTAATAACCCTTTACTAATATATATATTTGAATAATTTTAAATAAAATTAAAGAATTTGTGAAGAAATACATTTTCATATTATAAACTTATTTTCTATAATATTGAAAATTGGATTAAAGTCTTTTTGGATTCAGTATTAAATCACAAAATTTAAAATTTTCAAACTTTAGAAGAACGTTAAATAAATTCTACATTTGACCATTTAAGAACCAGAAAAATAGAATATAAACAATTTTACTTAATTTTACATCTATTTTATAATAATTGCTCAATCAATAAAATTCTTATGTTGTTAGGGTAGAAAACAAAAAAGCAAATAACGATGCTTCTGGTTAATCTATGATTCAAATTATTGAAGTTGATACTTGATAAGTGCAATCTGAAAATAAATAATAAAAGGCAGAAATCCTTCCCTTCGGTAAGCTTTCCACTATTATGATAATATTCGATTTATCCTTATAATATAGCCCTTACAATCCTCATAATCCATTTTATTCATCCATGATCATTATAATTAAGTTTCTGTTGAATACTTTAAATTTTAAACTTAATGAAGTTAAAGTAAATTAAATCACACTTAGAGCATCAGTCTATAAAACTCTCTTAGTTATATCGTTCTTAAAAGGATTTTCTAACTTATAATTTAACTCCAAGTAATTACTCATATATTAACTTCTAAATTTTAATTAACTAATTAACTATTAAGCGAATAAAAAAACTTAGGATCAATTAGAGAAGTTAAAAGGATTTAGATGCGATATTAACTCTTGAATTCTTCCTCTAACTAAAGAGAAAAAGCAAAGTTTTAGGATGTTTACCTTAGAAGTCCAAAGTCTAATATTTTTTCGCATTAATTTGATATCTTTTATAATCAAAATGAGTCATAATCTACTTTCTGGCTAGTCATTCTTAATCCTAGAACTATAATCAATAGCAAGAATTTCTACAACAAAAATGATCAATAGAGATAATTCAATAGCAGTTGCTAAATGTAATGAATAAATAAAAATTTATGAATTTAAATAAGGAATTTCGAAATTGATTCTAGTCTTGAATTAACATAAAAGTAATGTGACCCCTTATTTTTCTTAAAATAATTAAATTAACTTATATCAGAGATTTAGATTGATCTATAATAATTTACTAAAGTAAAAATAATGAATGGGATTATTCATAAATTATTTAAGATTATCGTAATTAGATTAAATGACATATTGCTTTAAATTCGTGATGATGGTTATCATTAAAAAATAGGAGAAAGGAGTATGGAAATACCATTCATAATTTTTTAATGTGAAGGGAGGCGAATTGATTAATTAAAGTTATACGAGTGCTTCTTTAAGATGAAAGTACAATTGATTAAATATATAATTTAATTTACGGTACATGACTGATTATATGCTTCCTGATCTCTGCAAGCAATCTTGGAATTGAAGATTTAATTGAATTTATAGTTTATTTTTCATCAGTATTTCATTCATTAATAAACGATTTTTGGAAAATCTAAAGTATTTAAATTCTAAAAAATTTCATTTAAAGTAACTTGGAATTGATAAACTATAGTATAGCAAAAAGACAAATAACTTTATTTCTGGTGGTGGTTTACAAGAAGTTATCTGTTGGCTATAAATGAACCAATAAGAGTGAGACACAAACATCATATCTATTTGATTAGACAATTAAACGATGGCACATTTAACATTCTTGCATCATTAAATTGTTAAACGAGAGAATCTTATGGAACTATGACCAATAATGGATAATATTTGGTATTTTTGAATAAGAAAGAAAAATATACTCATCCTATGAGATATTATATAAATGAATAGAAAAATGCAATTATTATTCTTTCTCTTTTGAACAGAAATAATTATGAGTCATTCAACTTTTCTTACTCTTTTTTTATCTTATCAAATTTAATCAAACTCATTTATTATTTATTAAAAATAGCTTTAGTTTATTTGAACTAATTTTTCCGCATTGATATATTCAGAAATTTTAGTTATCTACTAAAATTACTCTATTTTCTTTTCATTTACAATAAATCATATAAATTTTATTTAAATCGTTTTTAGAATTCCTTATCTTTTTCTTGACATAAAAATTTTAAATATTATTATTGATACTGATTTAATGTTTTTAATAGCAAAAAGATTCCATCAAATAATAACTTATCATTAATAATTAGGGTTTATGAAGAAAATTAATTAATTATTAATTGTGAATAAAAATTCTCAAATTTAGTTCTAATTTAGATATTATATATTTTTTATAATAATTAAGTTAATAATATCGGTAAAGTGCATGAGTATTATTTAAAATCTATTATTTTAAATAGAAACCATATATTCTATAAGATTCTTAATTAGATTGTCTAAAAATTTTAAATCACATATATGTTGATATGATGGATAAATAATATCAAAAATTCAATCTTAGAAGAGTAATTACATTTTATTTTTATAAGACAAGATAGCTAATTAACTGTAGACCAAATATGAGATAATTAATTGGTAGGGCATGAGATATCTGATAAAGATGATCTGGCATCTCTAGTTTATCAAAAAGTATGATGCATAATTCTAAAATTAAAACAGTGATCTTGGTTTTCTTGATAGAAAGTAAAATCGATATGATTCAAAATTAGATAAAATAAATATATATTCATGGTTTAAGTCAAACAATAGTTGAATTATATCCAAAATA
>CAJJDN010000061.1:516137-530079 GCA_905182985.1 Paramecium sonneborni
ATTCGGAATTCTTAATAAATTATTTTTTATTGAGGATATTTATTGAGATGAATTATTAAATGTAAATTGTGTCATTTTAATCTCTAAGAACATTACAATAATGTGTGACAGTATTTATAGAAAGCTCTTCAAAGTAAAGTTAAAATCCTAATAAGCTTTAAAGGCTGAAAAGAAAACTATAAGAAAAAAAAATCACCTAAACGAAAACTATAATCCAAATCATGAGGATGCTATTAAGCAGAATAAATTTGTAATCAAAATTTTGTTGAATAAAAATTGTGGAACTATAAAAAACTAATGATTAATTACACATATTAACATAATTTAATTTGTTTGATCGTAAGGATTTTACGATTCTATTTACA
This sequence comes from Paramecium sonneborni, assembly GCA_905182985.1. Classification (NCBI taxonomy): domain Eukaryota; phylum Ciliophora; class Oligohymenophorea; order Peniculida; family Parameciidae; genus Paramecium; species Paramecium sonneborni. The sequence continues at coordinate 516,503 of CAJJDN010000061.1, forward strand.
AAGAAGAATAAAATTAAGTAAACATAAAAAAATTTTAATGAGAGTGATTCATAGGATGAGCAATATTATTCTGAATTTTACAATTATCTTGTAGATAAAATACAACCTATAGATTCAAAATTTTAAATAATCATAGTTGTAAGAAAAATAACATCATCTTGATCTAAATTAAATTAAATTTTAAATACATAAATTCAAATCCGAAATGTTTCTTAATTTTGGTTTTTTAGAAAAAGCATAAAATAAAAGCAATAATTGAATTCTGTATATATAAATATATACAAATATTTAAATAATAGAATAAAATTTTATTCTATTAAATAAATTTTATTGTCTTAAGTAAAAAGCAAAGTGTCAAAATAAAAATTAATGTATAGACCTTCATAATTTTCTAATTACGAAAATTAATTGGAAACTAAGAAGAATCAAAGGCAGGCTTAGAAATAATTATTTAAATAAGAATAACTCTAGGATTCAGCTTTAATACAATATTATATTTTTGAAGATTATCAGAACTTGATAAACTTGATTTATTCTTTAATTACTGTTTAAAACTATTTTGAAAATGATCCAAATAATCAAGTGGTTGCTTTGAGCAGAAATAAAATTGTTGCTTAACTAAATTTATCAAATACACTTCATCAAGATTTATAGTCAAAATATATAAGCAAATAACATTAATAATTTATCAAATAGGAGAGGAAAAAAGTTTTAGATTTTATATCTCATCTACCTTCAGAAATAAGAAACTCTTAATATCTTTAAACGTATAAAATTAATAGTCTGTCTGATAATGTTAAAAGCGCATTTCAATAACTTGAACATATCAGTATAACTCCTAATTTTAATTAAAATGTTGTAGCCTAAACTGTGTAATCAATGTAATTAATTGATTAAAGGATTAATTAAATAACATCTTCGAATCACTATAATGTGCCATCATTCAATGATGTCTAATTAAAAGCAAAGTATTGAGTAATAAATATATATTTAGTTAATATCAGAATATTACTCAAAAAAAGTTAGAGGCTTCCTTTCCTAAGTCTATTTCATTATCCAATTAATAATATTACCAATAATAGAAAAATTCATCATAATATGTTGGAAGAAGTTAATCATGCAAAAATGTTCCTTAACAAAGAAATTAATAAATTAATTAAAGTAATTTTCGTAATAGCTAATTCTAAAATAAATAGGGATAAGGTTATTTGGCTAATTGTACAATTTTAGGTAAAAATTTAGGATGAATATATATACGAAAAGCATATTATATCAATTATTAATTAAATTAAATTGATTTGTTACCCTTTGATAAAAATGTATAATTTCTATTTTATCAGTGTAAATATAAGAAAGTTCAATCTTAATTTAAATTAGATTATGTTTCTTAAAATAAATTGATCAGTTTATTTGTTTATTTAATTGTTATTATAAATTTTATCTTTTTGTAAATGTTTCTCTCTAAACTGACAATCTAAAAAAAACTTTTCATCATCAACAACATCATTTAATTGAAACATATTTGTAATTTTTTAAATATTCTATTTCTATTCATTCTAAAATCTACATCAAAACCATGTGTAATTTTTGTTGAATCTTACTTCTAAATTTTATTGGTTATTTTTTGCAAAATAGATTTATAGTTCACTCAAATTTACATAAGATTAACTTAGACAATTCTATTATTAGGATAAGGTTTTTTTAAATATAAATCTGTGAGCATTTGTCTTAATATCAATTACACAAACAGTTTAGTAAAAACTATCTATAAAACTGTTCAACTTAAAACTAATAATAAATTATATCATATACATTTCTGCCCCAATATCTGTATCAACAAGGTATTCTAAAAATAAATTTTCTCTTTTGAATTTTATTCTAGCGTATTCATCTTCTTATGAATTAAGTCTTTTACATATAAAGTAAGATAGGTAGATAAATTAAATTCTATAATTAATTATTTAAAGCATCCATAACCATTTTTGTGTTATAAACTCTCTTGAAATAAACCTAAATATTCATCATATTAATATTAATTTTCAAAATTCTTCAAAAATTAATAGAATATTTTAAATATTTCTAAATTTGAAAAAGAGGATTAATTAAAGTAATCTCTTAATCTGTTCTAATTCTACATAGAGCATAATCATCAGGACACTCAATGCATTATATATTTATTAAATTTAACCTTTTTGTTCATTGTAACATGAAAAATGGTAAATTAATTGTTATAATGTAAGCATAATTAGAAAAATTCTTAAGAATATCTCTCACACTCAATATCATAATCAATCGCATTTTAGCTTTCACCAAAAACAGTTTAATAGTAATACCGTAATTTTTCCTGTATTTAAATGAGTATTAAGTAATTTTATGTATTTTACAATAGAATACACATCATTATATATAGGATCTCTCTTTACTAATTGATAAGCCTCCTTATTAAATTGATGAAAAATCTTTTTATAATCGTATTCTTAACTTTTGAGTGAACTTGTTATTAAAAAATTTGAATAAAATATTTCCTTCTTATATTGCTTTTGAAGTATTCGGATTTCTCTACTTTTCCAGCTTCAAATGCAAATGCGAAATATACTTAACAAGATTTATATGATTTAAGATAAAAATCAACTATTAGGGGAAACTATAAAGATGTAGCCGCAGAAAATAATGGTGCCCTTCTATCATCTGCCAGAAATAATATTTTTGTTGTTTTAACTATTGACAATTGTCCTCTTAGAAATCTACTCTATTTTAGGAGTCCAACGACTACACAAGTTGGACATATGGGTGTAACTCTACATGGGTAGGTTATTATAGAATTTTATAAGCTTATGAAATAAATAGGGTGAGGTTTTGGATGTATGACCATGATGCCAGGATCACTGATATACAAATTTTTACAGTGGGATAAGATAGAATATCAGAAACTTAGATATTTGATGGCCTTGTATAACCTGGAATATGGTAGAATTAATTAGATTTTATTTAGAATTTAGATTAAGTTATAAAAAAATATTTTTGGACAAAGAAATTAAATACAAAGAAAAATCCTTTGGAGTGATTGTGGGCACTGTTAAGTTTACTGATTAATTAGTTTCGAAAGTAAGATTTTATAACAAAGCAGGAAACAATTTGTCTGAACATATGTTGATAATAAAAATTTAAGCATATTACAGCTTTTGATTCTAGTAAATATATATAAGAAAATATTATATTATTTTTATATTCTTTTATGTTTTGATGCTTTATTTTTCAAACATTTGTATGTTTTAAGATAAAAGAGCATGATTTGATTATATAAAAGTAATTCTATTCAAACCTAGATTGATAAATGTATGGAGCTTAATGTTTCCCAAACAATCATTTATCAAACTAATTATTTTCATTTAGAATTTTTTTTTCTATAAGAATTACCTCAATATCATTTTTAGTTTAAATCAAGCAAAGGGAAATATTAATTAATTAGTAGAGGTGCTTAACTTTTTTCATATAGAAAATTGATTTATTCAGCGCGAAGTCATAAAACATATATTTATCATAAAGAAATTAACTAGTATAGTATAATTAAGAAATATATTCAAAATTATAAATTTAAGAATCTTAAATAAAAAGCAATTTAAAGATTTTATTCATACGATTTAAGATAATCATTTAATTATTATTTTTTCACAATTAAAATAAAGAAAATACAATTCCTATTATTTTAATAATTTTTTTTTCTTCTATTCAATTCAATCATGGTTATTTGTGGATTGATAATCTTTGGATATAAATAAAAAAAGGAAGAAATTAAATTGATATTGAAGAAAGAGTCAAGTTTTCAAATAAAAGCATTATTGAAGTATATTCTAATATTAAGCAAGAAAATTAGTTAATTAATAAATAAAAATAAATTTAATAGAATAGATTTATGGATATAACTACATTGATAGTTATCAATTGATGTTATATTCCTTCTACAATTTAAGTAAAAGATGTTTTTAAAAATCATAATTAGTGGATTTTAATTTAAACATTCCAATAAATTTAGGTATTATAATTGTCATAGGATGTTAAAGCTAAGTAATATAGGAAGCACTTGTATAATAAGGATTTCAGAAATTATAATGGTAGATGAATATGATCAGATAGGAAAAAGGATGACTTTAGGAAAGAAATAAGGAGAAAATAAATTTAATAGGAGAGAGAGAATATTGACTTTATTTTAAAATAAAACCTATTATAGGTTGTAATTAAGAATAGATAGAGGAAAATAAGAATCTATCAGGATAAAATGAATTTTTACATAGAACTTTGATAATTTAACGATCAAAAGACTTAAATCTAATTCCAAAAAATATATTCAATAGTAAGCATCTGGTTGAAAACACCAGTAATAGAAAAATAAATTGTTCTTACGAAACACTTCAATAAGGTCTGGATACATATGTTATATTGAATCATACAAGCATGGACTCTATGCTGTTTTAGCTGATGATTTGCTTAACTTACCTCCTCATGGATAAGTTAGATTACATAAAAATTAGAAATAATGATTTCCATTTAGAGAACACGCCCAAAAGAGAAATCTGAATTATTTGGATCCCTTAACATTCATTCACATGTAACATTGAAGTATATGAGTATATATTAAAATTCTCTAGCAGTTAGATATTAATGGAAAGGAGATTTCATTATCTTAAAAAAAACCTTTGATGAAAGAGAATGTTTAGTTATGAATTCTAAATATATTACAACCTATTCCAGTGATATTTATACAAATGTGATTAAAATTTAATGATACTTTCTTTAAATTTTATTATGTAATAATAAACATAGTTAAAGTAATTGACATAATAATGTATCAAAATAACAAATAAATATTTTTACTATATTCCTATTAAAATATATAAAGAATGAAAAATATCATACGAATCAAAAACTTAAATTTAATTTTAATATGTAGATATTAAATATACATAAATTCTTAATTATTTTTTTTTATATGTTTTAATAGAGCCATTAAAAACCTAACCAATAATAATAAAATTATTCTTAAAAATCATAACAGCAACATAATGAAAATAGAAATAAATAGCCTAATTAACCATAAAATTATTTTTGGCGTAATATCCCATATTCTAAGCATTAAATATAATCAGCAAAACAAATAGGCTAGTTAATTACTGAAATAGAAAAATTTCCAATTGATAAATTGATTCATAAAGAAGAATTAGAAAAAACTTGTCATAAATTCTTTTCAGAGGTTTTATCGGATTTTGATGATGTTACAGACTTTGAATAATTAAAAAAAATAAACGAGCAGCATTTTAATTAAATAATATAAAAATTGCAAATTTAATTATCTGAAAAACCTAACCTTATTCATGATTTTGGTGATAAAGTTAAAATGTCACAGTTATATTAAGTAATGAAAATTATAAAAAGTCCAAAAAGAAGTTTGTATATAACAAAAGATATAACAAAAGAAGATTACTTTGATAAAATTAAAGAGAAATTAAGTCTTGAGGAAGTAGAACATTTGAAAAACTTTGATGATTAATAAGCAACTTTGAAAGGATAAGGCATTTTCGAGAATTTCAAAATTGAACCTTCTTAGGTTTTGAAAACCTAATTAAATCTAATTAGGTAATAGGGATTTTAAAATGAGGATCATGTAAATTCTATTTTATTAATATAATAGTTTTAGTCAATGTCCTTTGAAATATATAAAATTTTGGCATTTCCATATTTATACTTAAAATAATGTTATAAGTATGACGTTGAAGGTTAAAGTTTACATTTTTAGCTACCTAAGAATATTAGTATTGAGGTTAGATCTTATGAAATAGAAAAAATTGCTCTTTTAAATTAGAATTCAATGATTAGCCTTATTCCATCTTCATTACTTATGAATAATATATTACCATTCTTAGGTATTATAGATACATTCAAATTGAGAATAGTGTGTAAATATTTAAAGACTATGTAATAATATATTGATTGTTAGAGTTGAAAAATATTGGTATATCCCTCATAAGAAAGAAATTATAAAGTATGAATTAGCAAAATAGTTAGCTTACAACAATGAAGCTTTTAAAAACATTTAGATTCCAGCATAAAAACTTAAATAGAAATTAAGGGTTTGTATTGATATGGTAATGAATTTTATTAATTGGGGGGATTTACATAAATAAATAGAAGCTAATTAACTCGATATTGATGTTTATAGACCACTTATTATGATGCTTAGATTATTTAATAAATAAAAATATATCTCTAAACCTTCTGAAATTAATGGTTTATTTAGTATTGCATAATTAGCAAATAATATTAAATAATAAATTAATGATTACTTAAATTTATAATTTATACCTTTAAGTTTTAAATAAATGAGGCAAATTTAATAATAGACATTGTCAGCACCTGAATTTACTGTGGAAGGTGCAATTCATGATGAATTAAGTTTGGGCGAATTACTTACATTTTTACTTTAAGCTTTATATTTTCACGGTTGGATGACTTAAATAATTGCAGTCTATAAGGAAATACTAAAAAAGAGATAAAAGTAAAAATATTATCTATAAAATAGGGAACTTTAAAATTTTGATAGTTAACAACATTATAATAATGACTTCTTAAATTAAGCATTAAAATACATTTATAAAATAAATTCTTTTTCATCTAATAAAGATAATTAATTAAAAATTGATATAATGTAAATAGTATTATTATTTTATGTTAAATATAGAGCAAGGTATTATTAGAGAGTTTAAAAAAAATAAATTTCTGCTCTGAAGCAATTCCAAAAACCGAGCATACTGGTATTATACATTAAAATAACGATGTTATCAAAATTCATCTAGATATCTATTTCTAAATTGAACTATAATCATATCTTTGTTCTCCTGACGAATATTGTTTTGAGGATGAAGTTGATTGAAATTTATAAAATAAGACTAATTTATAAATATATATTTAGAATTGAATATTTTAGGATTAAGTAATTGTTTTAAAAATATTAAATATTATTCATTTTTTAGAATAAACTTAATCTTTAGATAAACATAGACATAAATGAGATTATGATCATTATTTCAAAATTATGATCAAAAATATAATTCTAAAAAATCAATAAATATATAGTAAATAATTTATTCTTCATCTAATAAATTATCAAATAATATGAATTCATCTTCAAATAAAATTATATTTAAACTAAAAAATGTCTTAAATCATATTAGGATCCTTCATTTTTTAGAACAGTATTCTGAAATTGTGAGATGCTGTAACAATTAAGATTGCAGAGATAAATTTATTTTTGATATTTCGTCTTTATAAGATTTATAGAAATTATGAATTACTGATAAATACTTAATATTGCAGTTAAATTGGAATAGATTCATTAACAATTATTTTACTTTTCAGATCCTTAAGAATCATGTTTTCTAATGCAAGTGTAGAATTAATATTTTAATCATAAAAATATTTATAATTTTTGTTATTTACCAATATATCATCCAAAAATTTTGATTAAATAGAAATCAGTTTAATTCTCATATTCCAATATTGTAAGTAAAATTGATTTGATACTTTCTAATTTTTCCATTAGCTAAAGTGCATTTTAGAGTATTGAATCCTTATTTATTGCAGAAGTATTTGTAAAATCATTTTGAATAATGTTATCATGCAAAATACTGCCTTTATCAATTACTCATTATTTAATTTTTAATCAAAATAAGTTTAGGGAATAATTTAAATAACAAAATTATGATAATTTATATATTGTATATAGAATCAGCATTCTTAAAATTATCTAAAATTGAATTAGATCTTTAAAATACTTTACTTTATTTAATTTATCTTAAGATGTTTTATCAGTTTTCATATAAATGTATTCTTTTTATGATATTTAATAAACTCTATTAATTAACTTCCAATATAATTTTTATATTTTCAACATTTCTAACTAACTCACTTAATAATTGGCTTTGAAAATTTTAGAATAATTGAAAACACAAATCTTCTAAATACTTAAATATCAAAAATCAAAATTCCATACAAAATCTCCTTCATCCTTAATTTGTTTATTAGCCAAAAAAAAAAATAAATTACCAAATATTTTTAGTTTATATTTATTACCATTTCAAATATACCAATCTTTAATTTTCTGAGTATTGATTTGCTTATAAATAAATCAAAGTTAATCAAATTTAACATATGTTACTCGTTAGATTGAGATAACTAAGGTTACCTTTACTCAAAATGTTCTTATTTAATCAATTTTAATTAATCTTATTTCTTTATTAATTATAGAATCAGATAAAATTATAAATATTTCACTTTAAAATATTTAATATTAAGAAAATTTTCTCCATTTTTATATTAATAACAGCAATAAGTGAAACAGATAGCCTATTGTACGTCTCCTCATCATTAAATTTAAAAACCATTGTAAATTTGTTTTGTAAAAATAAAGCATTCACTCATTCTACAAATGTTTTTATTACATTAATTTTACTGATTTTATATTTTTAAATTATACTATAAATAGCCACAACTTTCTATCTTAATAATTATGGGCTAATATTATGAACTGTAAGTTAACGAGAGTCTAAATCTATAAAATCTAAATGAAATTATTTTCTAAATTTTATAGATCAAAAATATTGGACGAGCATGATAATTTTCATTACAAAGTATTACTTGTATAAATTGCACATTTTCTCAAATTCTTGCTTTATAAAGTTCGATTTTTGATATCACATCTACTGAAAAAGGCTCAATAAATTTACTATTCCTATAGATTTAATAGAGAATAATTTATTATCAATTGATAAAAATTTTATGAATCTAGGAAACTATCGAAGATTTTTTTATAGAAAGTATTGTGATTAATTCTAATTTTAAATAATAAATTTACCTAAATTAATGCTTAATAATGTCATAATAGATTAAATTTAAATGTTATATTCATTCAATTTAATTTAAATAATATAATTTTCTTGAAAAGAACTTTGGCTTAGGAAAATATTAAAAAACCTTTTTAAATTGAAATATCAATTTTACAATTTAGAAAGTTCTTGAATTGACTTGATTAACTCTTTTAATTTGTTAAAAAAAAAAATTTAATTATAAATTTAATTTTATTTGATAATCAGAAGAATAGAAGCTAGAAAATTTTTTTGACAAATAGTAATTGAGTTTTTTATATTCAAATTTTAAGGATAAATAAAATTTAAAATTATTTTAAGTAAAATATAAATTAAAATATATAAAACTTTATTGAACTCTTAAAGTAGATATTTAAAGAAAGATTGAAAAATTAGAGTATAAATTATTCATAAAAACTTCTAATAATGGAAAAAATAATTAAATTAACAATTTTTTGATATTCTGAAAAAATATTCTTAAAACTCATAATTTAATGATTCTCCTCTAATTTATTTGAAATATTCTCTATCATTTCATTAATTTTTGCTAATAGAGTATAAGGCTTTATTTTTGACTTTCATTTTTGTTATTATAATTCTTAAAAAATTTAATTCTCAAAAATAAATATTCTTATTTTATTAAATGGGATCAAATTTTATTAAACCAAAATCAACATTGACAACTACTTGTTATTAACTTCACACTCCAAAAATAAAAACAACTGCTAATTGTCTTAATGCTATTGCTCTCAATAAGGAAAAAAATCTCTTAGTTACTACATGTTCTAAAGACATCACTTTTTATTCAATAAAAAAGGAATAATTAAAGAAAATGTAACAGATCGTAACTCATGACCATAATATCACACTCAATATTTTCTAGAATAGGAAATAATTTGTCATAGGGTCTGAAAATAAATCCATTAAAATATGGTCATTGAATTTATTATCAAATGCAAAATATATCATAAAATTAAAAGGAAATTCTACCATATATTTAGTGATACACCCCTATGAAGACAAATTTATGTATGGTTCTAAAGAAAAAGCAATAAAAATTTGGTCTCAAAACCCATCCTGGCTTTGTTCATAAACAATACTTGAGCATAATAATTGGATTTGGGCTTTATCGATAAATTAAAATGGTAATAAATTAATATCTTCTGGTTGGGATAATTTAATTTTGATTATGGAAGAGAAAAAAACAAGGAATGGGAAGTTAAACAAAGAATAAGCGTTGATAAATGGGAACATAGATTAACCTTTATAAACGACAAAGTATTTTCATTTTAACCTGTTAATATTATTAATAGATCTTGGATTGGATCTACAAATCTTCACTTATTTATTTTTGAATCTATTTCTGGACAATATACTCTAAATAAAAAAATTACAGTATCATGTAGTTGCTAAAGATGTACTAGTTAGTCACCTTAACAATACATTCCTTCTAAGCAAATCCTACTTATTAAAAATGGTCATTTTTTGAATTTAGTACAATTAAAGTTTGTAACTTCAACAAAATTTGAGTGCATTTTGGCTTAAGCGATAGAATTTAGTTGCGAATCGCTTTTGGGAACATTGAGTGAAGATGGATACTTGTTAGTAAGTTGGAATAAATCAATCTATGATATATAGATCAGAATCTTGAAACCTTGAAATTAAAGTGTAATGAGGTCTTAATCTAAATTTTCTAACTAAATATAACATCTCCTTTATAAATTTAGATTATAAAATTTGAATCAAACCGATATGTATTTATGATCAATTGTTTAATTGTTATAAAATTAAGGATTCTGTACTATTTCTGCATCTGCCTTAAAAAGGGCTTGCAGATCTCAAAAATTTCTCTGTAGTTCATATAATTTGCAATATCATTATTTTTATATAAGCATAGACTAAATTTATAATAAATAAATATTTATTGAATGAATTCGCAGAAATTTTTTACTTGATAAGATATCTCCCACGAAAATGATAATATTTAAGGTATTTGCTTAAATTTTGATTCATAAATTCAAGATCTTAGTTTTGTCTACAATGTGCTGCTGATCCAATGAAACACACTAAGTGTAGGAAAGTTCTTAAAGGATTTAGTTAGATTCAATTATTAATAATCAAATTTTAAGAAAATCTTCTTAATCTAACAGCTTAATTGAAGGGTGATTTTAATGTTAAAATAATTAGGAAATTTACTATATATTCAGGGGAAATATAGAGATGCAATAACATATTATGATATGGCTATTCAACTAGATCCTAATTATTCCATGGCCTATAATAATAAAGGTTTATCTTTGATTTTATTTAAATAAGTTCTTCATTAGATCATAAATGATTAAATTATTAGCTAAAAAATCTCGGTAAATATGATGAAGCTCTAATAAGTTATAACAAGTCAATAGCAGTTGACTCAACAAATACTTAAGCTTATAAAATAAAGGTAATTTTAATAATATTAAAAGGTGATTTATTAACATTGATGAAGAAGTATAAATAAGCAATTGAAACATATGAACAAGCTTTAAATTATTTAATCTTTTAACTATGTCGTTGTTTATAAAGAACAGTGAATAAATATTCTACGAATTTCCTATTAGATTTCTTGTTATTTCATTATTTTTTTAAAAAGTACTAGTTCTACATATTCTTAAAATTAAAGATACTATGAGGATTTCTTGTCTGGTTGTAGTTACATCAACCATTTAAAGACTTTTTGAATATCCATTAAATGATTGTGAATTTTATTGTTTACTAACATTCCTTCAATTTATAAATAAGTTCTCGATAACTCCTCTGATTGCTTTTTCATTTGAAGACTTTTGAATCATGATCTTATTTGGAAAATCTTTACTTATAGTAGGATTGTTTTGAAGCTCAAATTTCTTAATTATCTGCTCTATTAGATTATATTGTTTTTATTAATCTTTTTCTTTGAATCTTGATAATTTCAACCATATATGGCTTATTCAATAAAGTTTGTTGCAATCGATAAGTTTTACTATTTTTATTCTCTCACTCTCCTTTAATTAGGTTCATAACTTACAAAATTATTAAATAAAGGTATCTTTATTAAACTTATTGGTTTGACTAAATTTTGTAAATCTTTCAAAGGCACCAAATTCAAATTAAGTTTTAAATTTAATTAAATTCTCAATTATAATAATTCAATAATTAATTTAGTAATTCAAACACTCTTTGAAGTTAGAAAATTTTGGTTAATTCTTGTATGATTTATGTTTCAAGAAGTTTATTAATTATCAGATTCATATTTGCAGTAGATGAAATGGTAAAATAAGTATTAAATTTCCTATTCTATTAATCCAAGCAATACTACTAAATAAGAGAATTATTGAAGCAAAAGATTGAGTATAGTTTTGCTATATTTATAAAGCCAAATTTGATTTTAGAATATTGATTTTACTAGGTTAATGTAATTCTGCAAACTTAATTTATACATGAATCTTAAATAGCAAGCATTTTTCCTAAATTAAATATCTAATAAAGGTATTTTAATCTTACAAGTCTTATTGAATCTTTGAATTTATTTTAATCTCCTTTTTAAATGATGGTCATAAAGTTTATCTATTAACATTAATTTTTTTTGGATTATAAATTCTATCAGATTTAAAGATTAAAAAATCATAATAGAGAATTTATATAATAACTTTATATTTATATACAATTTTAAGATAACAAGTTGAAGAATTTATATTTCTTATTAATTCATATTTCACAAGAGTCTTGATTAATTAATAAAAAAAAAAGCAATTCCTTTTTTAATTTAAACAAGAATCACACCATTAACTAATTCAGATAATTGTAAATCTTATTAGATAAAATATTATCTATATTGGTTGCTATCAATGTTTAACATTTTTTAATTAAATATATCATAGTACTACTTATGATCTAGATAATTTAACTCGTAAGCACATATGTTCAATTGGATTACTGAAATTAAGGAAAGAATTATTTAATCTTAACATGCAATACAGTAAGCTAATAAAAGATTTATATCGCAATCATCGAAACATTCTGATTATTATTTTCTAAATTATTTAATTCTTTAATAGCATTCACTTTAATTATTCTATTATCTATTAATGCATTAAGGTAAATTTTCTATGCATGCCAAGTATTATGGCAAACTTACAATTAATAATTATTACTTATATATATGGGATTTTCAGGTTTATCATAAGATTTATCAGTAAATGAACTGAATAATCAACACCAAAAGATCTCTATTTGATATGAAACATTCTTAATAGTATATTATTAAATACTATTACAAATAGGATCTCCAAATTATATTTCTTGGTGTCCAATTTTACACAATCATTTATATATAAATATAAACATTTAATTGAGTTAATTCTGCTATGAAATTTAGTTTTTTAATATTTTGACAATATTTAAAATCCTATAAATATAATTAATATCTAGCTAGCCATAAGTCCAAGCATTATTAAAATTCTACTGTACATTAATTCAATTCCTGAAATCTCAGCCAAAAAACATTCAAAATAATTTGCCATAAAATAGGAAGTATCATTAGATTATTTAACAAAGTTTAATGAAAATGAAAAGCGAATATTGAATGTAAATATTAGAGAAAAAAAAAAAAAAAAAAATTAACAAATTAAAAACTTGTTAATT
>CAJJDN010000062.1:12456-70217 GCA_905182985.1 Paramecium sonneborni
TATAATAATTTACCATTTAAAATTCTTGCTGCTTACAAGTAGAGCATTAAACTTTATTGCAGAGGTAATTTTCTATTTTATATCATATAATCTTAATTAATTGTAAATTTATTTACAGTATTACTTCAAGCCTAAAGAAATGTATATGCTATTCAGCTGTAAGATAAAGATTCTTGAATTAAAATAAAGTGATTGTAAATTCTTAGAATGATGCATTGACAATTAATGATCTGATGAAATTTCTGATGCAAAGGATGAGCTAAACTCAGCTTCATTTTCTCTAGTAGATATACCTTGTACAAGAGAATTCTAAACTTAAGATTTACATGTTCTTACTTAAGAAATATAAATTTATTATAAAATTCTTATATAATAAGATAAATATTAATTAATAAATTTTAAATCCAATGTTCAATATTTAAATATTAAATAAAGAGTATCATTATACTTATAATAGACACTTTGGGGTTACTTTAGTTATATAAATTTATTTACATCCAAACACTCCTAAAATTCCACCACCAATACCATAAATTTTTTATTATTAGATTAATGGTACCAATTAAGAGTGCGTAAGTGGTATGAAATAATTATATTATTTTTCATCAAATCTTTATGAATATTATTAACCAGTTTTTGGTAGGGGCTAATTGTATGACAATTCATAATCAGTTAAGTATTTAGACTCAATTTCAGATGTCCAACAATGCTATGACAGAACTGAAAATAAAAAGGAAGAATAACCTAATTTGCTTTACAATACTATTTTCTCTAATTTAGTACATATACTTCTACTATAATTAGCTTATGGCATCATAAATGAAAACAGTCTAGTAATCATAAATATAATAATTCTAAATAGTTTAAAAGTCAAAAAAGATGTATCTATTTGTAAATATCGTTAAATAATTGTGTACATCCTGAAAAAGAACATTATGCTAATGGTATCTGGAATATTTCCTAATTTGGTAGAACAATAGAAACCATTATTATGTGGACATGATAAATATATGCTTGTAATAATTATTTTTTGAAATAACTATGAGAAGGATTATGTTAAAATTGTTATATTAATAAATATTTATTAAAAAGGTGAAAAGAATACTTAAACTTGAAGATTCAAATTAATAGTAATTAGAATAATAAAACTAATCATGAATATTTATTTTCTTATTATCCTATTTTACACATATTTTTATATTAATAATAAACGATCATTTCTTAATCGACTCTTTTATTCTTCATTTTTTTTAAATCATTAATTCATTTATATGATTTTTCATCTTTGGTTAAAGGATGTAACCTTTTACATCAAGATTATCAACACAATCAATTTTACGTTCAACTAAATAATCTATTTTCTATTTACTAAAGTTTTATTTGTATACTATAAATTCTTAAAATAATGAATCTCTAATATATTTCTTAAGTTGCTCCAAAGTCTTATTAGTTTTTTATCCTAACTATTAATTTAAAATCATTACATCATAAAGTATAAAAATATCTCTTTTTTGATTGTTTCAAACCATTAATAACTGTATGCAGATATATAATAATTAATACATGAGTATAATCAAATTTACAATATGATGCAAGCAGTCAATATAGTAACTTTAAGGATATAAAATGAAAATGCGAATAAATTACACTGTCAATCATAAACAAACAAAAAAATATTTGAAAATTAAAAATTTTTAAATTTCTTTCAATCCTTTTTCACCAATCAATTCATCTGAGATGAATTTACAAAATGCATCTTTTTCCATATAAGCATCAAATTTATTTCCAGTTCTTTACATTTTATTTTTTAGAGGTTATTTTACTTGATTTTTATTCTTTTACCATTTTATTAGATAATAATTTAAGAAATTAAATAAAAAAATATTTATTAATAATTATATTAAAAGTAACAAAAAAATATTATTCTTATTAATAATCCTCTTATACTTATATCTTATGATATTATAATTTATATAATATAATTAATTTACAAATGAAAAATATATCATTAATTTATATTTACTCGGTACTTAATATCCAGTAGCTTTTCATATATGGGATAATGATTTTAACATAGATTTTTCATCATCCGTAAAAAATGTAATTGCCTTTCCTTTATTGCCAGCTCTAAATTCTAAATGTTCTATCTATTCTATATATATTTAATTTATAATTATATTATATTATTCATAAGTAATCATTGATTCTAGAAAATCATAATTAATAAATAATTAAGCATTTTTAAATCTATTTCTCTAATCATCATATCAGTAAAAATAAGTATCCATATTGTTCCTTTATGAAATTATTCAAATATTTCTTGTCTTGTTTTACTTTTCATATCTCCATGAATACAATTTTCTCTAATTACTTTCAATTATTCTTTTTCATAAATTAAAACTTCTGCTCTGATTTTAGATTAAACAAACATAAACTATATGGAGTCATTTAACCTTCTTTTATTATATTTCTAATTTCTTAAATTTTTCCATATACATTAGATACATATCTTAATTGTTAATCAATTCTACTTAAAACATGGTTCCTTCCTTCTATCATGGTTTTAATTGGATCTATTAATAAATTTCTATAAATATCTTCAACTCGTTCAGGTTAATAATTATTTTATTTAAGCTAATAATCTTAATTCAAAAGATTTTTCACTACTAAGTATATCAATATAATATGATTCCATTCTTAGGAAAAACTTATTTTTCTCTATTCATTTCTTAAATTTATTTAATCTTTAATTCTTTATTAAATTTATTCTTAATATAATTGATAGGCTAATTCTTACAGCAAATCCTTTTTTATGATTTTATAAATTATTTAATATAGGTAGTTTTACCAGATCCTGTATGTGCTATTGCTATATGATTCTTTTTTATAAATAATTGGTACAGAAACCATTTAAATTAGAGTTGATTTTTAAATAATTACATTTAGTTAGTCGATTTAATAATTTAGATATGACTTCTTCTTTAAAAAAATAGTATAATTTTCAATTTTTTAAGAATAGTATTTCTATATTAAATGTTATATGTTCTTTTATTTGTCATTTCTTCTTCTATTTAATCTAAGCTTTCTTTTTTCTTGATCTTTTTAAATTATATTCAATTATTTTAGGCCATTCTTCTGATTATGATTATGTTGTTTCTATTTTTTATTCTAATACTTTTTTCTTCTTTTAAGTATATATTACATTCTTTTATTCTTAAAATAATTAATAAACGATATAATATATGTCAATAGGAAAGATATTTATAATAATATTATTTTCATAAATATACATATCTATATTTAATTAGTAAATATAATATAATAGTAAATTAATTTTAGCAAATTGAAGAAAAAAGAAAAATTAATTGCTTATCTAAATTGTTGGTGTCTATAATAAATATGATTAACCAAATAACAAAGCAAATTTATTAATAATTCAGATTCCACCAGATATTTTAATAGGAGGGGGGAGGGGAATATATTCTGAAAAAGAAGCCAACTTAAAAGGATTTGATTGGGAAAGTAGTAAGGATGAAGAAATAATAAATTAATTGATTTACAATATCAAAAAGAAATGACAGAAAAAATTAAATATAGAAAAGAAAATAAGATTTAATTATTACTTTTATAAATATTATAAATGGAGAATACTTTAAATGAATTATTAAAGAGAGTTCTTATGCTCCAGATATTATGATAGAACGATAAGCATTAACAAGATTAAAAAGATTAAGATAAGAATTGAATAAATAAATTTCTTGACTATGAAAACAATTAAATCCTTCCTATTTAGAAATACTTATTTAAATAAGATAAATTACTACAAGATAGGGAAGAATTAAGAAAAATAGATATTGAATTAGTATTATAACATTTTGGTTTTGAAGTTTCTAAACTTTTTTATATTGGCGGTAGATTAATTTAGAACGCGATAAGTTGATTACATGTTTGATTCTGATTCTATTTTGCTTTAATTAATTAATTTTACATGAAGATGTTCAATTAGAAATGTTTGTTTGGTCATTATTTGAGAATATTAAATAAGGATTAAGAAAGAATCATTTTATTTAAAACCTTTAGCTTATTTTATTAATGGTTTAAATATGTATTGTAACATTGGATAAATTATTGTTGAAAATTCATAAATATTAGCACCTTTTCTATTGAAATTTAATATATTAGATTATTAACATGTTATAATTTCAAGAAAATTATGCAAAAATTCTTATATCCAGAATTATCCTATTTTACCAAAGAAAGTAGAAACATAAGAAGAAATTGATTTATTTATTTTAATTACTAGGATTACAATAAAATATCTTTCATAAGCTTGGAAATAATTTGAATAATTTTTTTATTAATAAGATAATTAAGGAATGATCCTTTAGATTAAGTTCCTCATTTAGATTCTCTTGAAATTAAGTATCTTGATTTATCAGTTAATTCATTATAAGTTTGTATTACTAAATTTAAAATGTTAAAAGAGAAGATTTGGGTTGGATTCACTCCTTATAGCATTATTTTTATATCGATTAGTAAAGAAATAGAAAAAACATAAAATTAGAATTACTAAAGAATTGAAAGCTGCTTAAGAATAATTCTAATAAAGATGTTCAAGTATTAGAAATCTTAAGTCAATCTGTAATAATTTTATTAAACTTTTAAATTTTAGTAAATATTTATTATAAAGTTAAATTATCGAAAGAGAAAATTTCTAAGAGGATCTAAAATAACATATCTTAATAAACCATTTTAACATAAAGTTCCAGCGATGATTTTATTTAAATTAGCTGAATCAATATTAAGAATTAATTTGGTAATAATTTGATTGAATAAATTGATTATGTAAGAAATAGAATTATCCATTTGAAACATATTATAATTTAATATTAATGGTTTCAATAGCTAAAACTACTTAAACTTAATATATTTATGAAAATATAACTAAAGATGTTTAAATTACATATAAAAATAATGATTAATTTAATAGTGATAGAAATAATACATATGATTTCTTACCTATATTTTAATCTGTTTGTAAATTGCTGAAATAACTACAAAATTAAGAGATGATATATAAAAGAAATAAAAATAAATATAATATATAATAGAATTAAAGTATACATAATACTATATTAATAAAAGAAGATAGATTAAGATGATAGTGAAAAGAAAACAATTAAATAAATTTATTAAAATATTGCTTAATTAAAATACTAATAAGTATTAGAAAGATTATTGCAATAGTAATAATCCCCAGAGGAAATATTATAAAATAATTTTAAAAAATATCAAGAAATTGTAAATGATTTAATAATTGCCAGAAATCTTAATTTTTAGGAAAACTCTTTAGAATAGCTTATGATTTTAAGTTTCATGATATGTTGAATTTTAGAAATATTATTAAAAGATAATATAAAAAACATATGTGGGCTGCCCACATGGCTGTATTCTTTGGATAACTAAGAATGAATAAGAGTTAAAGAGAGAGAGTAGCTTAATTGAAGATTAATTAATAAATATATTTACAATAATTAAACATGTATTGACTTATCGAATTAGAATTTTCATAATTTTAATTTATGATTAATGATATTAAAGATAGCTATTAATAAAATAACGTTAATTATGTAATTTTAATATTAGTTATAAATGGAAGATTCAATAAATTAAAATTAATACAAGAAAATTATATCACTTAAGCA
The DNA here is from genome assembly GCA_905182985.1 of Paramecium sonneborni. Taxonomy (NCBI): domain Eukaryota; phylum Ciliophora; class Oligohymenophorea; order Peniculida; family Parameciidae; genus Paramecium; species Paramecium sonneborni. The sequence goes on from CAJJDN010000062.1 coordinate 18,162, forward strand.
TTATCAATAGCAGCAGCTTATAAAATTAATACAATTAGAAATATACCCTATTATGAAAATTTCAATAGACTATTAGAAGAATGCTATATTAAAAGCCTCTAACCAGAAGATAATCTTGATTTNCTGTAATAATTTTATTAAACTTTTAAATTTTAGTAAATATTTATTATAAAGTTAAATTATCGAAAGAGAAAATTTCTAAGAGGATCTAAAATAACATATCTTAATAAACCATTTTAACATAAAGTTCCAGCGATGATTTTATTTAAATTAGCTGAATCAATATTAAGAATTAATTTGGTAATAATTTGATTGAATAAATTGATTATGTAAGAAATAGAATTATCCATTTGAAACATATTATAATTTAATATTAATGGTTTCAATAGCTAAAACTACTTAAACTTAATATATTTATGAAAATATAACTAAAGATGTTTAAATTACATATAAAAATAATGATTAATTTAATAGTGATAGAAATAATACATATGATTTCTTACCTATATTTTAATCTGTTTGTAAATTGCTGAAATAACTACAAAATTAAGAGATGATATATAAAAGAAATAAAAATAAATATAATATATAATAGAATTAAAGTATACATAATACTATATTAATAAAAGAAGATAGATTAAGATGATAGTGAAAAGAAAACAATTAAATAAATTTATTAAAATATTGCTTAATTAAAATACTAATAAGTATTAGAAAGATTATTGCAATAGTAATAATCCCCAGAGGAAATATTATAAAATAATTTTAAAAAATATCAAGAAATTGTAAATGATTTAATAATTGCCAGAAATCTTAATTTTTAGGAAAACTCTTTAGAATAGCTTATGATTTTAAGTTTCATGATATGTTGAATTTTAGAAATATTATTAAAAGATAATATAAAAAACATATGTGGGCTGCCCACATGGCTGTATTCTTTGGATAACTAAGAATGAATAAGAGTTAAAGAGAGAGAGTAGCTTAATTGAAGATTAATTAATAAATATATTTACAATAATTAAACATGTATTGACTTATCGAATTAGAATTTTCATAATTTTAATTTATGATTAATGATATTAAAGATAGCTATTAATAAAATAACGTTAATTATGTAATTTTAATATTAGTTATAAATGGAAGATTCAATAAATTAAAATTAATACAAGAAAATTATATCACTTAAGCATTATCAATAGCAGCAGCTTATAAAATTAATACAATTAGAAATATACCCTATTATGAAAATTTCAATAGACTATTAGAAGAATGCTATATTAAAAGCCTCTAACCAGAAGATAATCTTGATTTCTTCAAACCTCCAAAAGATAAAGAAAAACCAGACCCTAGGAAGAACCTTTGATAAAATCAAACCAGTTTTTCAAAAGTGGATCATAAGATTATAAAAATATCATTCTTAAAATAATAAATGCTACTATATGGGAATTAGATGAAAATAATAGCTGGACTGTATTTTAATTAGCTATAAATGGTGGATTCTTTGATGTAATAATTAATAATAAATAAAATCATATCATATTACTATATAAACAATTTTATATTTATATTTAAATATAGATCGATAAGATTTAAAGAATATATCAATAAATAATTTACCATAAAGATGGTGGACTCTATAATAATTGGAGAAGTTATTAAAATAAGAATATTTTTAATAATTAACATTAAGATTATATAAGCGTATGCAAAATATCAGAGATCTGTTTAAATTTTGCTTATTTATATAATAAAATTAGTCTTTCAATATAGAGTCATGATCCAATCATAAATATTATTATGATTTAAAATTTTAGATCCATAAAAATAACCATTAATGTATTAATTAAAATTATATTTGAATTAAGTTGATAAAGCTAATTCATTTATTTTGATCGAAATTTTTTGTGATAGACATCGTTAAATGGTTTATGATAAGTTATATACACAATTAATAAAATATAGATAATCTTATGAATTATTAGGAATATATTATAGTATATTATATGATAAGAATGACTATTTAGGTAAATTCTACAGTTCTTTAATGAAAAATAACATACTTTTATTTTTGGTATACTATTATTGATATTGAATCTTAATAAATATTAAGAAGTAGGTCATAATAAATTTAAATAGATATTTGAATTAAGAGAGGATCTATTGCAACAAATATCTTTAGAACTATGTTGAAATACTTTGAAAAATAGAAAGAACATTTATATATTTCTTTTCATTAAAGCAATCATTATTGAATAATCGAATATAATGTAAAGGAAAATAATTAACATCAAATTATTAAACAAAAAGAAAAAATAAAAAGGAACTTATTATAATTCCAATCACTAATTAAATAAATATTTAAGTTGTTTCTAAAGATCAATTTATTAAAAGAGAAAAATATTAATTTTTATTTAATTAAATTATAAAAGATTCATCTACTAAATATTGGACATTTTTAATAGATTAAGAATTGAAATGAATAAAGATAGATTCGCATAAAATGTTCATTTATAGAATTTTATTACAATAAATTAGCAAATGGACTTGAAAAAGCAACCAAAACAAAAAAATTATTTATAATATCATATTAATTATCTTACGTTAAATGTGTGTAAGATATAATAGGTCTTCAATGGGATATGTTGTCAAAAGTAATTAAACATATTGCTTCTTATTTAAAATTTACAAATAATGTTTGTTTTGAAATTGTTGAGATTTTGATCAAAGAAAAGTAATAATTTTTTTTCAATTTAGTCAATAAATATTAAATTAGAAGATTCTGATTCTATTTTTAGATTTGGTTAACTGAATTATCAGAGTATAATAATACATTAGGTTTCAAATAAAATATTGTCATGATGCCAAATGGAAACTTTTAATAATTATTATAAACTCAATATAGATCCAAATTAAATAATAGTGAAATAAAGAGTCTATAATTTTTAGCTATTTTTAATGAATAATATAGAATCTTATAATCAACCAATTAGGGATAATTTCTTAAGATTCGCTTTTTTTTTCTGTTATTCATTTAAAATATTATTATGTAAATGTTTTTTATACAGTCAATAATTAAGATTTTATATAAATGATAACACTATGCTATTAAATACATTTCATAGAAATATTAAATATAATTAATATTTAAGACTATTAAAGTAAAAATAATTCAATTCAATAAAATATTTCTTTAAAATTATTTATCCAAATTAACTACAACTCTTTACTACTCACAAATAAGTTTATTACCTATTATATTTAAATTAGAGATCGAATCAAAAGATATTTCAGTAAATTTTGTCTTACTTTCATCCAACCATCAAAGATATTCTAACAAAATGTTAAATTCTAAGTAATTAATAATTTGCAAATAGCTGAATAAAAGAAATCATCAATTAATGACTATTTTGTTTAAAGACTGTTAGAATTTGTATTTAAAGATTCTATTAAAAATTATTATAAATATTTACATTCAAGAGATGTTATCTAATAGATATCAAAAAATGATTCAATACACTATTCTTTATCAAAATTAAATCCCCATTGACTTGTAGTTTTAAAAAGGGAAGGATTCTAAGTTAACTCAAGTTTTAAAGTTTTAGGGCATAAGCATACTTTTACATATAATTTTTTTATGTTAAAGCCATTAAAATTAGAATGAATATAAATATATAGTATAATACTATCGATTTAATTTTAATTTAAATTAGTAAATCATATGCAGTAAATTTAGTAGTTTTTAAAGCCGACGTTATCTAATAATTTACATCAACTTTAATTCTAAATTTAATCATTGTAATCTATAATTTTGATTATTATTTTATATAATATTATATTTGACTATACATTATTTAATAATGATCTATTATTTTAAATAAATTGTAACAATTAATAGCTATCAAATACCTAAAACTATTAAGCCTGTTAATATATTAACCAAAAACAATAATGATCTAAAATCAAATTCTGATTATACTTATTAGAGCAGATCATTTTGTACTAAGGTTGATTATTTTCTTTCTAATTTAGAAATGCATCCTGTTTTAGGATGGTTCTCAATCAACCTTATTATTATATATTTCCTATTCACTGATCAAGTATTTAATTGTTATAAATAATAATTTTTGTTCAAGATTAATTAAACAGAGGTAACATTTTACATCAAATAAAAGTGAACAATTATATTTAAAAAAAATGCTATTCAACACATTAAAAACACACATATTATTATGCATAAAGAATCATTTATTTCTTGATTTAATTTTATAACTGATAACTCTATAAAAAATGTTATAGTTAGCATAGAATATTTTTAAGAAAGGATAATAAGTATATAATATATTGCAAATTAAACTGTTTTATTTTCTATTATCCTAGCATGATGCTTAGTATAATAATTAAATTTCTAAATGCTTCCCATTAATATATATTAGGTTAATACATCTTCGTCATATAACTTTTTATATTTCAGATATATCCATTCTAACAAAATCTATTATATAAAAACTATAAGAGAACACCAAAAATACCCAAAAACAGGAAATGTTAATAAATTAATTCAATTAAATATATTATAGTGATGGTCTATCTTTTCTAAAAATTAATTAGGGCTATTAGAATTTTAAATATAAAAATATCCAACATAGATTATTTATTAGTGCAATAAGAAAATCTATCTTTAAATAAATGGCTAAAGTAAGCACCAGTAATATGTGTCAATACATGATCTATAAAAAGTTAGATTATGAAATTAATTCATACTTTCAAAGAAGCGGATTTATATTTCACATTTTTCACTCTCTTGCTACTTCACTCCTAAGCAAAAATATAAATAGAAAGCAAAATCTGATTATTAATATTGTAGTTAATGTTATTGTGCTTTATTGACGTTATTTCTCAAGGTCAAAATATATAAGAATGATATAAAATCATCCCAATTACCCTACCTTTTAATATTATTCTCTTATTCCAGATATTCCTACAATAAATTTGGAGTAATATGCTAACCAGACAAAATGCTTTTTTTCTTGAAACTTATTTTTTAATTTTGAACTTAAGACTTTACTTTATTTACATTAGAATATCTTTATTTTGAATTAAATAATTACATATTTTCTGTTCTTCAAATCATTGATATTTAAGTAAGTTCAAATATCAATTTTTAAATGATCTACTAAATATATATAGATGTTAACTTTTTAAAATCATTAGTTAACCTATATTATTGTGTTCAGAATTTACAAAAAATATTAAATAAACCAACATATTTAAGTAAACATGTAATATATGATCTTTTCTATCATGTTGTTTATAAAATATGAGATATTTTATTCAAAAAAGTTGTTATACTATAAAATATTGTAGCCAAAATCATTTCTACGATAATACAATAACTATTTAAACAATTGATTCATAATTAGATTATAAATAAAGAATGTTTTAATAAATATTGAGAGTTGACTGAATAAATTAAGGATTGAGTATTTCAGATCCCTTTCAATCCCCAAATTCTAATCATGCTATCTTCAATTATCCATATTATAATGCTTGACCTTTTTTTAAGTGACATACTTAATGATATAAAAAATAAACTTAAAAACTTATTAAATTATTCTTTAAAATTGATTTTCAATTAATTGCACAACTTTGCTAATAATTTAAGTTCAAAAAAATGTATTGTCGAAGAAGAAATAATTAAATTTATTGATTGATAAGTACTTCTCCTACTACTTATATATCCAGTCCTTCAAATGCTGGCTCTACTTATTTATATAAATTATTAATTCAAAAAAAATATTATAATTTGGAGAAAAATTTTGAAGAATTTAAAAATTAATTTTTAAAATAATTTTTTTAAATGGATAATTAACTATTTTAAAATAAAATAACAACCAGGTTCTAAGAATGATAAACCCAAAACTGTTGAAATACTAGAAAGCTAATATCAGGGAAAGTAGATTAAAAAGTTTATGCACATGACATCATTTATGCAAACGCTCTGGTAATTATTCCAAAGTTTTCACTTTAACTCAAAAAATATCCCCATCTTTGATCCAATTACTTTAAAATTAGATTTCTCATATTTGTTAATAAGGTTATTCATTAAAAATAATATTAAATGTTTGAGGGAACTAATTCAAGAAGTTAACTATCCTAAAAGCAATCCAAAAATTTAATAAGCAACTTTAGGTAACATTTTGTTTATTCTTAAAATTCCTATTTTATAATTATTTTGATAAAAATCGAATGATATAGCATATTGACCTTTAATATTATTAAAAATAGTACTTATTTTACAGAATTACCATCTAATGGACTAAATACATTCTTTAAATATCTTCTTCGAGCATCAATTATTATTAATAATTTTAATTTGTTACAAAAAATTAACAGTTTCTGCTGCAGATTTTTGATGATTATCGAAAAAGGATTTTATTTTCAATTTTTATGTATCAGTAGCATAAAATATGAATATGACACTGAGATTAGTATTTTTTGTTAAGCTTTGAACAGAATGAGACAATCTTACTTTCTTACTTTCATATAACAAAATATTTGGTTCAAAATCTCCAATAAATGTTCTAGTCCAAGAAGGGTAGATTTCTTTATAAGTATTTAATTCTAGGTCTTTTATGGATGCTATTCCCCTCAAAGTTTTATATCATTAACTATATAATTGATATTCATAAAGTTTCCAATATGTAAAGATATTTAGAGTAGAAGGATTTTAGAATGCTTTAAAAAAGCTTATCTTGGTGTAACAGAATAAGATATAAAGTCTTTAGGTATTGAAGCGTTAATAGCAGAAGAATTTAAAATAAAAGAAGAGTAATATACAATAGAATTATTATAATGTTTCTTAAGAAATAAGGATTACTATTTAATTGATTTATTATTGAAATATGAGAAGAAAAATGTGGATGCTCAAAAATTGAATGAATTAAATGAAGAAGCTTGACTTATCAAGAGGAAGATTTAAGAATGTTGGTATCTATTAATAAAGGTTGGATAACCTGATGGAAATGTATAGTTATATAAAAGAATTAAGGAGATGGGATGATGCAATAAGTAATTAATTATTGTATAGCAGATTTTGCTTAAAAATTAGATGTTGCTTATAGGGGTGTTATATCTGAAGGGAGAACTGCTGCTGAAGTTGGAGCAATTTGACAATTGAGTAGTTTTATTAATTTGTTTTATTTTAAATCTTAATAAAAGGCATAGGTAAAAATGAAACATGATTATCATTAAAAGGGTTAAATTGATTTAAGTTAAGAAAAAACCTTCTATTTATAATTATCTAATTAATTCTTAATCTTTCTCAAATAAAGTAGAATCTGTGTTAAGTATTTTAAATTCTTATTAATTTTATATAAATATCATAATAAAATTTATGAAATCACAAATAAGAATAATAGATTTTAATTAAAATATATAGTAAATTATTTATAAAACCATTTAATATAATCTATGAATTCAAAGATGGATAAATTTAATTAATTTAAACACTTTAAGGACATAAAAATTATGTTAACACACTATATTTTATGAAAAATTCAAATTAATTTATATCCGGAAGTAGGGATAAAACTATAATTATATGGGAAATTAAGAATAATTAATGGTAGATTTAATAATAACTTAATGGACATACAGATTATATTCTTCATATAATAATGAATAATAAAGAAGATCTTATTATATCTGCCAGTTATGATAGAACTATTAAATTTTGGGAGAAACAACATAATTAATGGAAACTAACTTAAACAATATCTAATTTTAATTTAGTATATAGTTTCAGTTTGAATGAATCTCAAAATTAATTTATATCTTCTAATTTTGATAATTCAATAATAGTGATGGAATAATAAGGAAATGATAAAAAATGGGTTTAAATATAAAAAATTGAATTAGAAACTTTCTGTTATCTACTTAGTTTTATTGGTGATAATCAATTTACATTTTAACCTGATAGTGGTTAATATATGAATTTATATGAATGGAATAACTTGACTAAAGAATATGTAAAAACTAAAGATATTCTAGTATAATCAGGTGATAATTTAGATGATTTCTTGTTATTTCCTTAACAATTTATAAAGGAGAAATCTATCTTAATTAATAGATTTGGTAAAGTTGTAAATGTGATTAAAAAGAATTAAAATGGAGAATTTATTAATTTATAATCAATTCTATTTTAAAGTAATTTGTTATTTATATGGATCAGCAACTGATAATGGAGATTATTTAGTTACGTGGGATAGTTAAAGTAGTTAATTATAAATTAGAAAATATGTTGAAAAATGATTATTTATAAATTATTAATTATTATTTATTAAATCGATGAAATAGTTGAAAAAAATAAAAAATAAATAGATTATAATAAAATTAATTCTTTTAGTGGGTAAAATTACAATAAATAAAGAAGTTAAAAATTCTCATTTAAATGGTAAACTAAAAAATTCTTCTAAAAATAAGAATTATTTAAGATTCAATCATTTAGAATTCTCTAAAATTTACTTTCATTTTGTCTTAATAAAAATTGACTGAATAATAAATAAACACTGTTAAATTAGAAACTATTAATAAGTTTAAAATTAATATATCTAAAGTAGCTTGTATTAATTGTTCACCATTAAGTTTATCAGTTTTCAGGCTAAATAATGGTTTGAAAAAGTTTAAGAATAAAAAAGAAAAAATACATAAGATTATGATGGACAAAATAACAGCTTTATATCTTATTTAAATAAATTTTATAATTATAAGAAATATTAATATTCTAATAAAACTTTAAAATTTTTAATCATAATCTCAATGGCATTAATAGAAAATATATTTTTTTTGGTTTGTTTCGCAATTTTATATTCACATTTTTACCTTTCCCTTTTAAGTTTTCATATTCTTTAAATTTTAATCTAATGATTGACTATTACTAATTAATATATGCTTTAAAAGGAGGTAAAATATAATGTTTTATAATCTTTTATCGATTATATAGGTTGATTGCTAATTAATGTAAGTTTATTCATGTATAAAAAAGCTTATGAAAATCAAGAGACTGGCAAATAAATAAATATTATTAATTATGGAAGGTTTTATATACTGTAAATAAGGAATCTGTAAATAAGGAATAAGTATATAGTAATGACTACACAAACAGGTTAATTTGATATTGGAATTATGAATATAAGAATTATTTAAAATAAATATTATTAGGAAAGAAAATAGGTTTTATTCTATTTTATTGATCAGCTTTTTTTATGATTATTAAAATCTAAGAAAATTTTGTTTCATATCCCTTACACAATCCTACATCATATTTAATATTTAAATAATATTTATTAAAATTATTTCGGATTAGTATATATATTCTTAAAGGGAAATCATTTTTAATAATTATATATCTATAAAAAACAATTATTCATTTATGGTTGGTTACTCATACCTTTCATATCAAGTTTTTGTTTCTTGATATATGTTCACAACAATCTTAATTTTTCAAAAAACCTCAATTTTAGCCATTTAGAAATAGATTTTTATTTAAGGATAGGCTTTATTGAATAAGGCAAGTTTACATTGAACAAGGTTTCATAGGTCCATTATTAAAATTCTATAACTACCAAAAGATTTTATCCATTAATCAGAGATTAAATGAAATATCAATCCTTTACCATTAGGCATTTCCTTTTTCATAATATTAAATAACTCATAAGAAATCTAATTAATTATAATGGATGTATATATTTAGTAAATCCTAAATTAGTTAAAAATGCTTTTCTAATATATCAGTAAAATAACAACAAAAATAATTTATAATATACTATTCAACAAATAGCCAAAAAAGTTAAATATCTACCTGTCACTCATTCAAACTTATTCATAGTTATATTAAATTAACTAATAATAATAAAAATCTTTATCTTATTTATTTGTTATAAAAGCCTTAAATTCTCATTTAAGGGAGTGTTTGAAGGCATATTGTAATAATTATTTATACTATACTTATATAGATATTCTATGTAATATTAAATCTTTTACCATATTAACCTTTTTTTTGTACTTAAAAGCCTTAATGAATTTCTAAATTTATCTTTCCATTAAAGAAACCCATTTACTGTTTTTAAAAAAAACCTAGTAATAATGTAAATAATTAAAAAATTTAATTTGCAGATTACTCAAAAATATTTTTTTTTTTTTTTTTCTAAATGTATATAAGGAGCGCGATGAAGTCATATATAGATAATAAATCAAATAGCAATCTACTAATAAATCCTTATATTAACTTATTAAAAATGTAATTTCATAAATTCCAAGTATTAATTCTTGGGTTTATAGATGAATAGAATTTATTAGAATAATTGAAATTCAAGCATATTTTTGCTTTTTAACTGTGATTTATTAAAAAAAATTATTATTATTTTTATTTGTTATAGAATTTTTGTAGATGATTTAAAAAAATGATAATTTTGAAGATAGTGAGTTGTCAAATCCATGTCAAAAAATCAATGAAAATTAACCCTAGCTTATAAATTACAAAAGCTTTGATATAAAAAAAGTACTTGATGAATTTGAAATATATTTTGAAAAATATTCTTCATTAATTGATATTCATAAAGAATTATTGTATCTATCATATAGAATTTAATTACCTGAAAAATATTTGAACAACATTATTGAATATTTAAAAGATAAAAACTAAGATTAAAATTAAATAGTTATTTAAAGGACATATTGTTTAATATTAAGATAATCAATTATTAAGGGAGCAAGAATAAGAATTGATACTATAATTGAAATATTTAATGTCATTAAGGATAAAATTTCTTAAACTGAATTAGTTGAAATTTTATCCATTAAACAATAATAGGAGTTTATTAAAGAAGAAGATTTTGATAAAATTTTAAATAATAATGAACTTGATATTGAAATTAAATAAAATCTAATTAAAATGAAATTCAATAATAAAGATTACTTTTGTAATTAAGATTACGTGTCAAATATATCAATTGAGAAAATGAATTAAATGATGGTAACAAAAAATGTTCATATTGAATATTAAAGAAATTTTATTATTGAAGAGAACTAGGATTAAAATTATGATTGTATATATGAATTTATTAATGAAAATTAAGTATCCAAAAATATAATTTAAATTGAATAAAAAGAAAAGCAAAAAAGGAAAGTTTCAGGAACATTATTTATTGGAACTTATATAACAATTAAATAATTGTATGAATATGCAATTACTTCAAACTAAATAAAAGAAAAATATAAAAATGAATTATTACCTGAAAGATTATTTGGGTAAAAGTATTTTTCAAAAGGATAGCTGGGTGATTTCTTATGTGATCGAATGATTATAGAAACATTTTTAATAATATCAGAAAAGTAATCATTAAATTAAAAAGCTATTGATAAAATATTTTAACTTTTTAATTCATTTGAAGAAGTTAAAACTATTTTTATGAAAGATTAATCTAGAGAAATTTATATTAATTCAATACATATAAGTGAGAATATAACTGAAGATTTGAATGATATAGAATAATTAACGAAAAGAATTTATAAAGTGTTCTCTCTTTATGATAAATCACATTCTAAAATTTCTCTAAATCATAGTTTTCTTGGCAAATAATTAACATGTTTTGGAGATAAAAATTAGGAAGTAATAGATAAAATTGAAGAAATTATGTTTTCTGAATTCTAAAAGATTAGAGTTAGTGCTCTTAAAATTATTTTAAATTTAGCTTCCTAGTAATAATATATATTAAATGATTAATAAAAAAATTTAATTAGTGAACTTTAAAATCGTAATGAATCAAATCAGGAATTTCGTAAAGTAGCCTTATAGCTTTACAGTTTATTGAATTAGAATAATTAAAAATAAGTGATAGAAGGTTGCATAAATAAAATCAAAAATTGTTAATATGAAGGAATTGATTATGTACTTAATCATGTTGAGGTAAGATAAATAGCAAATTTGTTACAAGGGAAAAATATTTCGATTTTAATCCAGAATATTTCAAACAAGTAAATCACAAAAGAGTATTAAATAAAGTTGTCTGAAATAGTATCGATTTTTTTAAGTCATGACAACTTAAATATTTAAAGAGAAGATTTCAATTAAATATTCAATCTATTAGAAAATAATTTAGATTAGTTGTTGAAAGGTTACTTACTTAAATCAATTTTATTGTTTCTAAAAAAAAATCCAGAAATTTAAGATCAAGTTTATAAAGAGCTTATAAAAAATTTTTCTTAATTTACAGATTCCTAAAAAGACTAAATAATTTTAAGTTTAGGAAAAATTCTTAAAACAGAATAAAAAGAAATAAATATTGATTAAATTTCTGATGAATTTTCATCAAAATTATTTGACCATAAAAAAATAATTCCAAATTCAAATGGAATAGATTCAAAATAAATTGAAGAAAAAAACGACTCAAATTATCCAAGTATATCTTTAATTGTTGCTAAAATTATTTATAATTTAATCTCATAATCATAATTTAAATTAAATCTTTCAAAAGAAAATATAAGTCACTTAATTTGGACTCTAAATCATAAAGACAAATAGACTTAAGTATATGCTCTAAAAATTTTAAATTTATTTTTTAAAAACCTTTCAAATGATTAGGATTATATAGAAATATGTGATTAATTAATTGAACATTTATCTTAAAATCTAATAAATGATTTTAATGATACTGGATAATAAATTTATTATTCATTTTTATTGTATACACAACTAATATTATTAAAATAAAAGAAATTTGGCCAAATAATAGAATTATAATATATTGAAGCTTTGGCTTAGATTTACTGTCTGGATATAGATAGTGAAGATAAAGGTTATCTAATAATTTAAAAAAATATAATGGAAATCTTATAGAATTAAACTTATAATAAATCAATTATACCTGTGTAATTTATGAATTAATTTGAAAATATTTTGAATAATGATCATTAGATGTAAAAGGATGTTATAAACATACTCATAGAGTATACAAAATATGAAAATTTACAATAAAACCTCATTAAAGCACTTTAAAATGAATTGAAAAAGGAAGAAATTTAGAGTGATATTAAGTTGATTTTAGAATAAGTTATTAGAAGAGGTTAAAATATTAGCGATCGTGAATTGTAAAATTATATTGATAACATTTCTATTTCTGAGGAAGATTCCATAAAATGCTTTGAAATTTTAGATATTGCTCGAAATAATTTGATACTTTCTGAACATATATTTACATCTTTACAATTAGAAAGAGCTAGATATGTAATTTAAAAACAATCTGATGATTATATACATGCTGTTGATTATATATATTAGAAAGTGTAAGAAGGATTACATATATCAAGCAATATTTTTTAGATTATTGCATAAAAATTAGATTAATAACAAATTAGTGATAAATTAATGAAAATTTTACTATCAGCCACAAGTAATAAATAAATTATTCCCAAATATGTTGTTGATAAACTTTAAACATAATTGAATACTTAGAATATTAATCAAGATCTTATGCTTATATTTATAAATATGTTAAAGAATAACTAAGAATTTTCTAATGAACTTATAATTTGTTTAGAAAATTTATTAAATAATAAAAATATTCCTGAAAAAGTACTTTAATTCTTTGCAATTCCTAGTTAAAATTGTTAATTATTTTCTTCAAAAATTATTGAGCAATTATGTAGGCATATTTAAGTCACATAAGATTTGAATTAAGAAATTTATCTACTATAAGCTATTAATACAAAAATAAAAGCGAATAGTTTATTTCATTAAAATACATAATACATTGATTTAGTTAATTAAGTTTTAATATAAAAACTTTCAAAATAAAAAGAAAGATTAATTCCATTATGTGTTAACATTATTGATTATTTTTTTTAATAAAAATATAATTTAAATACAGAAGTATAAATAAAGTTGAAAGATTTAATATTGGATAAGTAAATCAAATATGAGAATAAAATGAAAATTAGTAAAACTTTAAAAAATTTTCAACTTGATGAAGAAACAGATTAATTTATTAAATAGTTTTCTTTAGAAGAGAATTTGAAATATGAAAATCTATGTACTTCAACAAAACAAATTGAATTGATACCTGAAAATTTTAAATAAATAAATTTGATATTATAAGATACTAGAAATTCAAGAGTTTTATTATAAGTTATTTCTCTTTTAGAAAATTGCAGTAATAAATAAGAGATACCTAATGAAATGATCTAAAATATTGTATTATTGCTTTCAAATAAAGAGGTAAAAGATAAATGTTTAAATTTAATTAAATAAATAATTAAATCAAATTAACAATTTCCCTAATATATTTTCTCATTTTTAATAGATAATTATGAGGAGGATCTCTAAAAAGCATCTTTTTTAACTATAACTTTAGAAAATTAGACATTAATAGATAAATTAAAAAATATTTAATAATTAGATTAATCAAAAAAATAATAAAATTCCGATTGTTCAATTCATATACTTAAGAATACTTATAATTATGTTAAAGAGGGCTTTTTATTGTAAAATGATAAAGTATAATTGCTTATCTAAATTGCAGATCAAAGTAAGGATATTGAAAAGGTTCAAGAATGTGTAAAAATTTTATCATAATCAATTTTGATGAATTAATTAAAATTAGATGAAGATATAGTATAAAGGATTGAAAGATTAATATAACATAAAGATATGTAAATAACAACGAAAATTATTAAAGCGTATACAAAAATAATAGTATAGTAAAAGTATTAAGATTTAACAAATACAGTTGATTCCTTCCTTTAAAGAAAAATTAAAGAAAAATAAACATCACTCTAAGCTTTACATGAATGTGTTTCATATGCTTATTAATTTGAATAAAAATTAAATAGAGATTGGTTAAAAATTTTAGAAATAAACTTGTATAATAAATCTTAAAGGATTAGTAATTTATCTTTTAGAGGGTTAAGATGTGCTAGTAGAAATGGAGTTAAATCTGATATTTTTAATGAATATTGTGATTAAGTAATACAAGTATTGGAAATCTTTTAAAAACCAATAAAGAGTGATTTAGATTTAATAGATACTTTGAACTATTTATAAAGTTATAATTTAGAAGAAACGATAAAGAAGACAAAGAATTAAAGTGATTGGAATTTAAAGTTATTAGAAGATGGTTTTATATTGATTAATGAGAAATGTAATAAGAATAAAATATTAAATTTGATTTAATAAGGTGAATAAAATATAGATAATCATGTTGAATTTTTACAAACAATAATATAATTAAAAGATTTAACAGATAGTTAAATTAAAGATATGATGATATTTAAAAAAACAATAGGAGAAAAAGAAACTATAAAATTACTGAATGAGAATATAATATATTAAGGAGGACATACAAATAAAAAAAATAGATGGTAAAAATTATAGTAAGGTTGGTTAGAATAGATGTTGTAAAAGAAAATAAGTAATAAAAGATCAGAAATAGAGATTTTTATACAGATTATGTTTAGAAATGTTGAAATGATATAAAAGAACAATGATATATGTGAGAAACTAGCAATGGTACTGAATATAATAGGAGAGATAGATAATATATCAGAATTTAAGAATTTATTAGATTTTATAAATATAAATGAATGGAAATTGATTAATAGTAAACGTTAATTAAGTGTATAAGAGTTAAGATAATAGTTAGAGATTAAAATGATATATGATAGATTTGAGTAGGAAAAGGAGGAATAATTAATAGAGACCATAAAATAATTATAAATATAAGGATGGACATATTAGAGATAGAAAGAGATATTAGATAAAGTCGAATAAAAGAGAGGTGATAAAAAGAAAATGATGGGAAATTTAAAATAATTATTTAAGAGTCTATATTATTATAGGATTAATGTAGAGAGTATAGATATAAATAATTTAATTGATTAAGATGATGATAATTGGAGTGAATAAGTATTAAGTTTTGGTTTAATAAGAGGAGCAAAAGATTACAATATTTTAGAGAGTGAATTTGAATAGTTAAATAATGATAATAGGATTAAAGACATCTTCAAAAAAATATATGAGAATAAAGAAAAAGAGTAATGGAAATATGATGATATAAGAGTATGGGCAGAGTAAGTAAAGAAGTTAGAGAGAGAGAGATTTAATGGAAATGAATTGATTATTGAATCATTAGCAGTAATAAAATAAGCAATTTAAATATAATTTAAATAGATAGTGAATTATTCATAAATGATGAGTGCATTAATAATATTAAAAGATAATGATAAGAAAGGAGTATTATTATAGGTGAGTACAGGAGAAGGTAAATCTCTAATAATAGGTATCGTTGCAATATATTATGGTTTATAAGGATTAGAAATAAATATACATACTAGTTCTTTTGTTTTAGCAGAGAGAGATTGTAAATACTTAAAACCATTGTATGAAATGTTTAATCTTTCATGTAAATAAAATAGAGATAGATCAAAATATAAAAAAGGAGAAAAGTAATGTTATAAAAAAGACATAGTACATGGTGATGTATCATAATTTTAATTTGATTCTTTAAGACATCATCATAATTAATTAAATACTATGGGAAATAGAAATATGTAAATAGCTATTATTGATGAAGTTGATAGTATGCTTATTGATGAAAGTTCCAAATTTGCAAGATTATCTACTAAAATTGTAGGTATTGAACTACTTTAACCAATATATCTTCTCATTTGGTAATGAATCAATATTCTAGAACAAAAAATAGTATTTATTGATTCTAAATATTATTATTTTCAATATGGAAAAGTTAATTATACAGAAAAAAACAAAAGTTTATCAATATTTGGGGAGGATGGAAAGATAATTTATGAATTTGGCAATCTCGAATAATTAGTTAAGATTTAAGAATTTTCAGAAATAGGATAAGAGATTTAAAATATAGATGAATTTAAAGAAAAACATTTAGTAGATTATATTAATAATATAATTGATAAATCTAAATTAATAATGTTGCCTACTTATTTTAAATAATATGTTAAACTTAAATTACATAGTTGGATACACAGTGCTATATTAGCAATGAAATATAAAGAAGATATTCATTATATAATTTGTTAAGGTGATATAAAACCTGTTGATTTTCAAAATACAGGAGTCATTTAAGATTATACATATTGGGGAAATGGATTACATTAATTTCTANTGAAAGTAAAGAAGTTAAAGAGAGAGAGATTTAATGGAGATGAATTGATTATTGAATCATTAGCAGTAATAAAATAAGCAATTTAAATATAATTTAAATAGATAGTGAATTATTCACAAATGATGAGTGCATTAATAATATTAAAAGATAATGATAAGAAAGGAGTATTATTATAGGTGAGTACAGGAGAAGGTAAATCTCTAATAATAGGTATCGTTGCAATATATTATGGTTTATAAGGATTAAAAATAAATATACATACTAGTTCTTTTGTTTTAGCAGAGAGAGATTGTAAATACTTAAAACCATTGTATGAAATGTTTAATCTTTCATGTATATAAAACAGAGATAGATCAAAATATATAAAAGGAGAAAAGTAATGTTATAGAAAAGACATAGTATATGGTGATGTATCATAATTTTAATTTGATTATTTAAGACATCATCATAGTTAATTAAATACTATGGGAAATAGAAATATGTAAATAGCTATTATTGATGAAGTTGATAGTATGCTTATTGATGAAAGTTCCAAATTTGCAAGATTATCTACTAAAATTGTAGGTATTGAACTACTTTAACCAATATATCTTCTCATTTGGTAAAGAATCAATATTCTAGAACAAAAAATAGTATTTATTGATTCTAAATATTATTACTTTCAATATGGAAAAGTTAATTATACAGAAAAAAACAAAAGTTTATCAATATTTGGGGAGGATGGAAAGATAATTTATGAATTTGGCAATCTCGAATAATTAGTTAAGATTTAAGAATTTTCAGAAATAGGATAAGAGATTTAAAATATAGATGAATTTAAAGAAAAACATTTAGTAGATTATATTAATAATATAATTGATAAATCTAAATTAATAATGTTGCCTACTTATTTTAAATAATATGTTAAACTTAAATTACATAGTTGGATACACAGTGCTATATTAGCAATGAAATATAAAGAAGATATTCATTATATAATTTGTTAAGGTGATATAAAACCTGTTGATTTTCAAAATACAGGAGTCATTTAAGATTATACATATTGGGGAAATGGATTACATTAATTTCTATAAATAAAACATAATTTAGAAATTACATCTGAAACTTTATTGACAAATTTTTTATCAAATGTTGGATATTTTAAGAAATATAATGGTAGATTAATTGGTTTGACTGGTACATTAGGTTCAAAAAATACATAAGATATGTTAAAAGAGGTTTATAATGTAGATTTGATGTTGATACCATAAAATAATTATAAATTATTTCATGAATTACCTTTATTGATTGTAAATTAAAAGAAATGGTTATAATAGATAATAAATTCATCTATTAATGAATGTTTAAATAAAAGAGGAGTTCTAATAATATGTGAAACAATTTAAACTGCAAGAGTCATTTATAATCAGTTGATTTCTAAGCATGCTAAAATCAAATTGTATGATAGGAATAATAATAATTAAGAGAAAGAAATTGAAAAAATATAATCAGGTTATATATTTGTTGCAACAAATCTTGCAGGTAGAGGTACTAATATAAATTCTAATGATATTGAAAATTATGGAGGATTACATGTGATATTAACATTTATGCCTTCTAATTAAAGAATTGAAGAATAAGCTTTTGGAAGAACTGCTAGATATGGTAATTTAGGTACTGGTTAAATCATATTAAATGAATAACATCTAAAATCTTTAGGTTATTCATTATAAGATTATTAATCTTTAAAAATATAAAGAGATTAATTTGAATATTAGAAACTTTAAGAATTTAAATTAAATGAAATAAATTAAAAAGAAGAATACTTTTAATAATATTGTAATCTCTTAGATTAATTAAGATCAAAAATTAATTCTTCAAATGAATTAACTTAATAAGAAAAATTTTATTCTTTTTCTAACATTGAAGAAAGATGGGCTCTCTTTTTACTTGAATTGGAAGACAAAAATTTATAAGATAATAAACCTTCATTTGATGAATTTCGGATTTCTGTTATTTAAGATGTTGATAATAAATAAATCATAACTAATCCTTTTCATTAAATAGATATTTTAAATCATCAAGTTAATAAATCTCTATATTCTAATAATATTTAAAATAGTATAAATAAGTATAAAACATTTAACACCAACAATGATTAATTTGCAACAGTTTATTTAGAATAAGCTTATCTTATTATCAAGAGTAACATTAATAATAAAAAAAATGAAGCGCTTCAACTTCTATAAAAAGGATTAGATCTAATAACTTAAGAAGTAGCATTATGGTAAAGTATAGTTTCAACTTTATCAGAAACTTAAACTAAATTTCAAAATAGTAATTTAAACCAATAAATTATTCAAAAATTAAATATTATTGGAACATATGCCAATAGCATAGAAGCCAATATTAAAGTAATTTAGAAATCTAAAAGACTAATAGATATAGTAGGAATAGACATTTTTTAAAATTTATTTTTTCATAAAATTTAAACCTTTTATATTGGATTAGAAAAGAATGAAGCACTAGAATAATGCAAAAAAATAGGACATCAAGAGTTTAAATTAATATTTAATGATCTCTCATATTCTCAAGACTTTTTTGACTTAGGTTAAGCTAAAATAATTATAAATTAAATCTATTAAGATGACAAAAATATCTAATTTACATTTTAATTAAATCAAATTCCAGTATCATAACTTACTAAAATACTTTAGTTTAAAAATACTTTTTAAAATCTTAATAAAGAAGGAGCTCTATAAATGTTGAAGTAAGAGTAAGGAGGATTATTCAAAAGATTAATATCCTCTTCATCAATACTTTTAAAACATGCTTAATAAAATTATGAAAAACTTTCTGTTTAAGATGCAATTAATAAAATTAATTAAGATATTCAATCAGATAATTTTGATATCGATCTAATAATTATTGATTCCAATTTTTCATAATTATAAGAAGAAATCAAAAATAAAACCCATTTGGATATTGAATTAATAGAATTAAATAAATAGACTCTTATAGAATTGCTAAATATTAGATTTGATTCATGTAATCTTATAATTATAAGTGATATTGAGGATATTAGTAAAATAGTTGGATTATCATTTATAAAAACAATAAATCATTTGAAAAAATAAAATTACATCTCCTATTCTAAGGAAGTAGCTTAAAATATTTTTAAATTTGACAACAATGAAAAACATGTTTAAATTATTTAAATTCCATTAATTCCCAAAAACAATATTAAAGAAGTATTGGAAAACTGTAAAGATTAAGCAAAATTCAAATTATAATTAAACTCTATTGAGACTTTAGAAGATTTAAATATAATTGATCATAATAATATTATTAATGCAAGATTTAGAATAAAATAATATCAATATATTGAAAAATTGTTAGATAATTTTAAACATAATTAATAAGAGTTTTAATTAATATTAAAACATTTAAATGCTGAAAAAATTTAGAAATATATAAATTTAGCAGAACTCAAACAATAAGATATTAAAATAATCAAAAAATAAAAGTTTAAAGAGTTTTTTAAAATTTACAAATTGACTGCATAATTAGAGTTATAAGAATTTGAAGCGAGAGGATTTAAAAATGTAATTGTTTTAAGTGAAAATAAAAGTTTTCCTTTTTATAATATTTTAATACTTGGAACTTTAGTATTATCTCAATGCATAGTTGGAGGTCTTTTAGTAGCAACTGGTTTAGGTAGTTTTATTGGAGGTATAATATTATCAGAAGGTGTATCTGATTTTATTAGTCTAATATAAGCTTGTTATAAAAGAGAATTATTATGGTCAGATTACTGTTAATAAAAGGCTTTTAGTATAATACTTACTATCATTACTTTAGGATTTGGGGGATTCAAAGAAGTTTAATTTGGTAGAAATTTTTTTAAAAGTTAAATTAGTGAAAAAGGTGTCAAATTAGTTTAAATAAACCATATTTTTCATTAGACATGGAGATATACTATCTCGGAACTTATTTATTCTTTAATACTCAAAGGTGGTAACCTTTTGGCTACTAAAATTGTTTCTAATTTACTTAGAATGGTGGAGCCTTTAATTTAATGTCTTCTCTTTGATATTGTTTAACAAAATTTCTATAAAACAGATACTATAAAATTAATTAATAAATTGTATGTGCTAGCTTAAATACTAAATAAATAGCTAATTAATTAAATTCAACCAAAAATTCATGAAATATTAACAAAAAATTGTTTAATTAATTGTTTGACTTCATGTATTGCCAGTATTTTACCCAAATCTACAATTCTTAATGATAATTTACAATCCTAAAACTCAATTATCACATATATATGTAGAGCTCTTAAAGCTGGTAAATCAATTTTCAATTAAAATCAATTAATATCCAATCTACATTAGCAATTTAAATTAGAATTGAAAAAAATGGCTAAAAATGACTATAATTTTTAAAGTATACTTTTACAATAATGTAAAAAAATACCAAATTTGTAAAAAAATGAATATATAAAAACTTTATCTAAAATTTTAACACCATCAGAAGATGAAATAGATAAAATTACTTATATTTAAATTACTGATGAGCATGAATAAGAATTTAAAAAATAAAATATACATCCTGATTTAATATCATTTTTTAAAAAATTAAGAGAATAAGATGAAAACTTCACTAAATCAGAAAATAAATTTATTTAAAATATTATTACTGAAATTACAGATTAATTAACTGAATAAGTACTTGGTATATTAGAATAATAAATTATAGCACCTTGGACAAATTATGGAATCAATTTGTGTACTTAAAATGCACAAGAAAAATATTTTTAATATATTTTTCTTGAGCATAACAACAATGATGAAAATTAAATCCAATAAAATAATGAATAGATTGAAGATAATAACTCAATATAAGAATAAACTGATGTAGATGAAAATAATGATTAAGAAGATAATGATATTAATTTGTCAGATAATAATAATAAGAAACAATAACAAACAATTACTTCAACTCCTATTGAATAAAAAAATAATCATAAAGAAAATCATACCATGGCAATGTAAATTCCTAATTCATAAATACAAAAAATTAATGAAACAGAATAACATTAAATTAAAGATATTAAAAATGAATCCGATTTAATGGAATCACCACAATAAAATGAAATTTAAAAACCTTATGAAATAGTTAATCCTAATAATAATGTTGAAAGTGAAGATGATGATTCATCATGTAATAAATGGTTAATTCGAGGTGGTATTGGTTTGGGTGGTCTATGTATTATAATTTTAGGAGGAAAATTTATAAAGTCATTTTATAAAGAGAATCTTAAAATTAATGAAAATGAAAGAAATTTAACTTCGGAGTAAACTTCTTAGGCATCAGAAGATTAATTAAATGAGGAATAAGACCAACCATGAAATTAATTGATCTATTTATTTCTAATAAAATAAATTTAATTTGTTTTATCAAACCAATCCATCTAATTTTAAAAATTATTAATTGATTGAGATACTTTTGTTTTTACTTATGTTATTTCTCAAAAGAATTTAACACATTCTCATCTTTAAAAACTTAATTAGTGATATATATATTCTCTAGTTTCAAATTCTGATCATTTTATTCTTATTTTTTCAACCAAAAGTTTCGATTAATTAAATTAAGTAAATAATATATTTAAAAAAATATAATAAAGAATGTCAATATTTTTATTTAATTTAAAAATACGCTATTGCTCATATTGTCTCTAAAACATTAGGGCAAAATAGAATAATAAAAAAGATTATAAATTATATTTATAAATATCTATTTCCAAAACTTAATTTGATTAAAAACAATAAATGTTATAGGAAATTGAAAAGAAGAATCTAATAAACATTGTTACACATATTTTAGAATAAGAGAGGAGAGATAAAATCAAATTTATTGATATACATTATCGATCCATTATAAAAGAATAGCTGAAATTCATTTCTGAAAATTTATCCAAAAATGCAGTAAATAAATGTAAGTATTTATAATTTTTATACTTTCTGAATGTAATAATAATTTTTACTTATTTGTGGTTATGGAATTAAAACAGAAAAATTCCTAATGAGGACTACTATAATTAATTTATTTAGAATTAAAATTAAGGTATAATAGAAGATATTAATATTACCTATGATGGTAATTGTTAAAAAGCATTCGGATATTAAGTAATATTATGATTAATAATAAATAGTATTCTCCATTATTCGAATATTTATGGCCAGGAACAGTTTATGGTTGTGATTGTACAAAAAATTTAACAATTCATGAAATTAATGAAATGGATGAAAATACATTTTTTGAAAAGTTTTTTTTCATTGGCAGAATGTGTAAATAAATTGAAGTTGAAAATAATTGTAAATCAATACAAAACTTTACTTCTAGAATATTAAGCTAATTAAATGATAATAGATTTTCTCAATGTAATAGCAAATTAAATTTAAATTTAGCTTTCATGTTATGTGCCAAAAGAAATGAGAAAATTTCCTTAAGATACAATAATAGCTATTGTTTAGAAGAAAATAAAACGATATGTGGAAAAGATTAATATTAATTTTGTTTGCCTTTTAATGCTACATGCCCAATAACTAAGATTGGATTTCTTTAAAATTTAGATGATCATGATATTTTTCGGATTCAATAAAATAATAGAAGTTATCGTATTATAAAAATAAATCAAGAATTTTACTTTTATTCTATAATTAATTCATCAGATAGATT
This sequence comes from Paramecium sonneborni, assembly GCA_905182985.1. Lineage (NCBI taxonomy): Eukaryota > Ciliophora > Oligohymenophorea > Peniculida > Parameciidae > Paramecium > Paramecium sonneborni. The sequence continues at coordinate 42,074 of CAJJDN010000062.1, forward strand.
GCCAATATCTTAAGTCTAATTGACAGAATCCGACAAAGTATGTTTATTAAATTCTTTAAACAATATATAGAAAGATAGAAATGAATATTATTTAATGAAAGTTAGAAGATAAAATTGTGAAAAAACAGATACTGCTTTTAAAAATGAATTTAATATATCAGAAGAATAATTATATTTAGCAAATAACTTAAGAAATTTAAAACACAACTTACCTTTTTTTCCAGTCTCTAAAATATAGAATTGGACTTTATAGACAAAAAGTTATATATAAATTAATCCTGAATGTTAAAACTCAGCTTTTTATGAAAAAATTCTAAATAAATCAACATTAACAATGAATCAAGAAATTTAAGATATTATGAATTACATTTTTATCTTAAATCTGCTACTACTCATAACTTTTATTATTGAGTATTCTTTAGATATTTCAGATTTTAAGTGTAGATTTTCACAAATTATTCAAAATTTCGAAAAAATTATTATGTTGTTAATCAATGTCTTAGAAATCTTATATATTTATTAAGAAATTCAATTTTCGAAATCATTTGAAGATTTCCAAAACTTTAATTATATGAACTGCATTCAAACAGGAAATTAGCCTGATATATTTAATTATATAGAAATGAAAGAATCTAAAGTATTTTGGATTGAATTTATTTTTTATCCAATTTAAATGGTATGCTTTTTAAGGATAATTTATGAATATGGAACTAATCTTAGAAATATCTGTAATCTTAGACCTGTCAATTCGTTGATAACAATGTTTCTTTAATGCAAAAACAGAATTCGTGATGAAGTCGCTTTTGAATGATTATAATCAAATATATATCCATATTCAATTGATTTATTATAAAATTTATCATTATTTTTTAAAGGCTAAATAGATATTTTATAGATATTAAATATTAAAATAAGTTCATTAATTTATATTAATATTGTTTTTATATAGTATTAAATTCAACTAAAAATAAAAAATAGTTGATAAGTTGATTTGATTATTCTGGTTTAATAATCAGAATTATCCAATTCTTTATCTCATTTTAATAATTTATTTTGGATAGATATTTAAAAATTTATTGATTTAATGCAGATATTATTGTTTTTAATCTAACTTATCAAATAATAATAGTTAAATCCTTTCATATTAATTAAATATAAGTCTAAAACTTGGTTTTTCTAATTGATGAAATAACGGAGAAGCCGCTGTTAAGTAGATTATAATTTTATTCCTTAATCGTATAATATAAATAAAAAGATGTAGATATTTCTTTTAATTAATTAGAAAATTGGCTCAACTCTGAATAAGACTCTAAACCATAATCAATTATATTGGTTTAAACATGAATAATGTTATAATACTAATTTTGGTATGTGATAGTTGAAAATATAAAATAATTGTATTAATATTATATAAATAGCTTATGAAATAATGATTTGAACCCATAATTAAAAAAAAAATAAAAATATATATAAAGAAAAAAAAATAGGCATTACAAAAAACAAAAACAAAAAAAAAAGTAATCAATTTGTCGTTTGACGAATTATAATGCCAAGTTTAAACCAATGTTATTGGTTGTGGGTTAGAATCCTATTCCGGATATTGAGCCCATTTTCTAATTTAATCAAACGAAATACATTTTTATTATTTAATTACAGATTGATTGTCCTAAAATATATAAAAGCAATTTAACATAGATTGTCAATTATTTATTTGAAGGCTAATTTAAAATTCGATTAGATAAAGAAAAGAAACAAATTATCAGATTTTATCATTTAAGAAAGAGAATTATAATTAAAAAAATCTTTTCTGATTTTTAAAACAAAAATGAAGAATATGCTTAATAAAAGTCTTTTTAAATGTTTTCATGAAATGCCAGTAATTTATTAATATGCAAATTTATCAAAAGACTTATTGAACCAAATAAGCTATTAATGTAGCTGAAACTTTTTTACAAATGTTTAAAATGAAATTCAATATTATTAATCTGATACAGTATTTTTCAATGGCAGTGGGATTAATCTTGGCCTATTTGGAAAAGTAAAATTATTATAAAAAATTAGTTACTTATCTATGAGTGGTCAATAAATACTACTACTTGAAAACTAACATTAAATCAAAAAAATTGATCATTTTTATTTGATTTTGAGGAAAGATTTATAATCAAAATGAAAGGAATCATTAAATAGAATAATTTAAATAAAGGGAGATTTTTATAATAAAAAAAAAATTAGATAAATATTAGAAAATCAGAGTCTATTTCGAAAAGAAGATTATTTTGTAGATTAAAACAACCAAAATTTTTAATAAATTTATATATCTTGATGATTTTCAAAATAATTAAAACAAATAATGATACGTAAATGATTTAAAATAAGTAAAATAGTTTTTATATATTAAATAACATTTAGAGACTTTTATATAAATGAAAATAGATTTAATAATCTGTGAGAATTGGAATAAAGAATACAAAGAATTAATTTTAAAAATGCAATTGTAATTGTTTAATAACTACAATTTAAAAATATTGAAATCTTGGCTTTCAAAGAAGTTTCCCAGAAGAATATAGAGAAAAGTTAGAAAAAGACTCAATAAATTAAAGAAGTAATTCCTCTTGAGACAAAGATAAAGAATATAAATATAAAAAAATTAAGAGATGACAAATAACATAACAGAATTAATGAGCAAATAAGATATAATATAAATAAATGAATATGATAAAATAAAGAAATAGAATTTTTTATGAAGAAAAAAAAGTTTTAATTGACAGCATGAAAAAGGAATCTACAATGATCCTAAGAAGAAAATTTAAACATAATAAAGTATAATATTTGAATTAAATTTTATTAGTTTGCCAAAATAATAACTTATTCTTATTCATCTCACTATTTCATGATTCTTTCCTAAGTAATCTTGAATATCGGCTTATACATCATTATTATTAAAACAANATGCTTAATAAAAGTCTTTTTAAATGTTTTCATGAAATGCCAGTAATTTATTAATATGCAAATTTATCAAAAGACTTATTGAACCAAATAAGCTATTAATGTAGCTGAAACTTTTTTACAAATGTTTAAAATGAAATTCAATATTATTAATCTGATACAGTATTTTTCAATGGCAGTGGGATTAATCTTGGCCTATTTGGAAAAGTAAAATTATTATAAAAAATTAGTTACTTATCTATGAGTGGTCAATAAATACTACTACTTGAAAACTAACATTAAATCAAAAAAATTGATCATTTTTATTTGATTTTGAGGAAAGATTTATAATCAAAATGAAAGGAATCATTAAATAGAATAATTTAAATAAAGGGAGATTTTTATAATAAAAAAAAAATTAGATAAATATTAGAAAATCAGAGTCTATTTCGAAAAGAAGATTATTTTGTAGATTAAAACAACCAAAATTTTTAATAAATTTATATATCTTGATGATTTTCAAAATAATTAAAACAAATAATGATACGTAAATGATTTAAAATAAGTAAAATAGTTTTTATATATTAAATAACATTTAGAGACTTTTATATAAATGAAAATAGATTTAATAATCTGTGAGAATTGGAATAAAGAATACAAAGAATTAATTTTAAAAATGCAATTGTAATTGTTTAATAACTACAATTTAAAAATATTGAAATCTTGGCTTTCAAAGAAGTTTCCCAGAAGAATATAGAGAAAAGTTAGAAAAAGACTCAATAAATTAAAGAAGTAATTCCTCTTGAGACAAAGATAAAGAATATAAATATAAAAAAATTAAGAGATGACAAATAACATAACAGAATTAATGAGCAAATAAGATATAATATAAATAAATGAATATGATAAAATAAAGAAATAGAATTTTTTATGAAGAAAAAAAAGTTTTAATTGACAGCATGAAAAAGGAATCTACAATGATCCTAAGAAGAAAATTTAAACATAATAAAGTATAATATTTGAATTAAATTTTATTAGTTTGCCAAAATAATAACTTATTCTTATTCATCTCACTATTTCATGATTCTTTCCTAAGTAATCTTGAATATCGGCTTATACATCATTATTATTAAAACAATTTTCGCAAAAGTGCATATCAGAGCATTCTGGACATTTGCATTAAAAGCATACTTTATTTTAAATCAACTCAGAACAGTAGTCACAATAAAAAGGTCCCTCGTTATATTCATTTTATACAAGTGGATCACCTAAATTATTATCAATTTAATGCAAGCTTTATTTCAAAGCTTCATTTTATTTGTTATCATCTTCATTGATATTATCCTATATTTGTTATTCATTAAAAGAAGGTGTCATTTTTTATGTATTTGATCTAGACTCCTATCTTTATATTTACTACCCAAATGATATTGACTAACTCTCTTGTATTTATGAAGATTTAACCATATCATTTATATCCTCTAAATCTATCTCTAAACCTGGATATACTTATTAAATTGCATCTCTTACAGTGTACTAAAAAAACTGTTTTTCTTCTTTAACTGGATATTCTTGGCTTTATTATTATTAAGCAAAAGTCATTTCTTTTGTAAGTTTGAGATTTTCTATTCCTATCAAATTACTAGCATGCACTTATTGACAATTAGATTAGAGCATTGATTATTAAAATTATTGCTTTTGATTAAGTTACGGAAAGTTAGGTAGAAATTCTTAAATATAAAGACGTAATGTTTAATTTAGTTTTTCTGTGGCATCAACACAATATTTAAGATCTTGTGGTCTAAATATTGTTATCATCTCGTTATCCTCATCTTTCCATTTAATTTTGTACTGTAATTTGGTAATCCTTTCTTTAATGTACTTATCTATACAATTCAGATCTTAAACATCATGATAAAGATAAACATAATCTCCAAATATTAATTTAATTTTCATTAAAAATAATAATAACAATATCATTTGTCTTCGATTTATAAAATGACTTTTTTGATATTTTATTCTTGTATACTTTCTCTTAAAAATATTATTGAATTATGGTTATTTAAATTATAAACTTCATCGGAGTCAATCCATTTAACTTAAAAGGAATCTTTAGTTATGTGTTATTGTATAAATGCTTTCAGTAGGTTGTATTCTAATTAATCTCTGTAGATATATGTGAATCCCAAATATTGTAATTTTATGATTTCCATTTAGGCAATTAAAAAATATAATTATAATCATTTTTAGTTCATTGCACTTTTAGTTCTATGAATGATTCTACTTTTTCTTTGAGTAAGATTTAATTATTCATGTTCGTTTTTGAATTAAGGAGAACTTTGTACTTTGTTATCATTGTTTTAAAGTTGCTTTGTGATAGCATCATCAATTTAGAAAGTGTAATTCCTGATGTGCCTGCCAGTCCTTTTTAGAGGGCTTTTATGATGTGGGGTATGCTTTTGTCTTTGGATAATACCCTATTTATTGGGAGAAAAAAAAATAGGTGTTTATCCTCCTTGACAAGAGCCAGGTGATTAGATTTCATCTTCAGAATGAATAGAATCTTCTAGATATTATTATTTAAGATTCTATTCAATGATTCGTTATTAGAATTTAGAGGGGGGTATTAGATTATGATAATTAAGATTGTTTTCTTGATTATCTTATTTTTGGTTATGAATCTTAGTATTGAATAATATGAGTTATTTTTTGAGTGGTAAAGAAGGATTCACAAGATTCTTAAGTGATTTAAGATGATAGAAAGCTTTTTCATATTGCCATTATTTAAATTTAATAAAGTAGGCAATAATAATAGCTGCACTCCAATTGAGTCCATTTGCACAACATACTAAAACAGAAGAATGATTAATTTCTTTGGAAATGATAGTTGTAATTCTATCAAAGGTTTGAATGATATCTGTTAAATTTTCATCAACTTTCTGAATAAGAAAATAGAAAATACATAATAGGTGACAAAATGTGTGAATAGTTTGTAATTATGTTATCCAACGACAATGATGGTTTTGATATTTTTTAATTGAAAGTATTGAATGGATTCTAAGACATGAACATTTCCTTGATAGAGTTTATGAAGTTTGTGTTCCATAACTGTGAAGAGAAATGCGGAATTATGCATTGAAAATGGTGTAATTAAATTATTTAGTATATATATTAAAAATGTAAATAATACGTAATAGGTTGATGGTGAATCAGATTCCAAGATTCGGTTTTAAATACTTGAATGACAGTACATTTCTGAATGAAGATCATCTATAGATATAGAAGGCAGCATTAGACTTTGCAAAAGAGAAGATGTAACCATATTCAGCAGAATGGGATAAGAAACATCATTTTCCAAAGGATGTATTACGTGAATTGGCAGCAATGGGATTTTCAACAATATATGTAAAATAGGAATCAGGTAAAGTATTAATAAATGATGGTTAGGTGGTGTTGGTTTAGATCGTTTAACAGCAAGTGTAATATTTGAAGCTCTATCATATGGAGATGTAACAACAACAGCCTATTTAACAATTTAAAATATGTGTGCTTATATGGTGGATTAATTTGGTAATGAAGAATAAAAATAAACATGGATACCTAGATTTGGTACATTTGATGCATTTGCATCATATTGTTTAACAGAACCAAATAGTGGTAGTGATAGTAAGAATATGAAGACATTTGCAAAGAAAGTATAATATAATTAATGATATAGGATGGAAATGATTATGTAATAAATGGATCTAAATGTTTTATTTCTGGAGGTTCAGTTAGTGATGTTTATTTATTAATGTGTAAGACATCAGAAAAAGATGTTTCATGTATAATTGTTGAAAAAGGTACTCCTGGATTATCATTTGGGAAACTTGAAGATAAAATGGGATGGAATGCTTCACCTACAGCTATGGTACTTTTTGACAATGTACGAGTACCTTAATCAAATCTCTTAGGAAAAGAAGGATATGGATTCAAAATGGCTATGAGTGCATTAGATGGTGGAAGAATTAATATTGCATCATGTTCTCTAGGAGGTGCTTCATATGCATTTGATCTAACAAAAGATTATTTACATGGTTATTATAATATTAATAATAATAGATCGTAAATAATTTGGATAACCACTTGCTTAATTTTAAGGATTATAATTTAAATTTGCAGATATGGCTACTAATCTTGTTACTTCAAGATTAATTGTAAGATAAGCTGCATAAATGATTGATAATAATCATCCTGATAAAACTTTATATTCTGCTATGGCTAAGAGATATGCAACAGATAGTTGTTTCAATGTTGCCAATGAAGCATTATAACTTCATGGAGGTTATGGATATTTAAGAGAATATTAAATAGAAAGGTTATTATTATATTTATCATTATAGAATAGTAAGAGATTTAAGAGTTCATCAAATTCTTGAAGGTACCAATGAGATTATGAAAGTCATCATCTCTAGAAATTTATTAAAATGATATATCATAATATAACACAATTATTAATTAATTAATCAATGTCTCAAATCTTATCATTCCTCTAACCAACTTACTCTCCTACCTTAATCCCATATACCATTCTTCATCTTTCCATCTGGTAATACATATTTACCTCTACCATGTTATTTCCCATCTTACCAATCTCCATCATAATATCTTCCATCTGGCCATGTATATTTACCAATTCCTTATTTCTTATCATCTACATATTATCCTTCATATGATCTACCATCTGACCATTAATAATATCCTATTCCATGCATCTTATTATCTTTCCATTATCCTTTATAAATTCTACCATCTGTCCAATAATACTCTCCCTTAATCAATATAATCTTAATATAATTACATAACCATTTATTTTATTGTCAATCCAATCACCTTCATAATAACTACCATCTGGCCAAATATATTTCCCCTTTCCTTACTTTTTACCTTCAAAATAATCACCATTGTAACTAGATTTATCAACCCCTTAATTATTAATTCTTCATTACATCTTTCTTCACCTTTCCCATGTTATAAATCACTCTTCCAATAACCTTCATACACTGCTCCATTATTTTACTTATATATTCCATATCCATTAGCTCTATCATCTCCCCATTCTCCTATATATGAATCACCATCCACATGATAAAATTACCCTTTCCCACAAGCTTTATTATCAACCCATTCACCATCATATTTAGCACTATCTGGCCATATCTATACTCCTCTACCATCTCGTTTATTACCTATCCATTCTCCTTCATATGTAGCTCCACTCTTAAATACAAATAAAGCACGTCTTTCTCTTGTTTTTTAATTACTTGAACTATTTACTATTCTATTACTATAATCCTTATTACCTCCTAACTCTTCACTATTGAAATATTAAACATTCTTTTTTCTCTCTTTACTTGCTATTGTTACCTAATCAAACTACTGTTATTCTTAATTCTTTTCCTGTTCCTTATTATTCTTCTCTGATAAAGTTTTCTTCACCTCTTTATAACTCTATCTTGTTTTATGTCCCTTCCATATTTTTTATATCACAATAGCCTTTTCATTCAAATTCTTATTTCCCTATTTCTCCTACTCCTAATCTTCTGCAAACACTGAAAACTTTGCATTCTTCTACTCTGTTGGAACACACCCCTTCTATTTCAAATCATTCTATTCATTCCTTTATTCATTACCTCATCCAATTAACTATTTTAAGATTACTATGAAACTGAAGACAATGCTCTTCTTTAACTATCAGACTTTTTTGTAACCTCTACTTCATTTATTATCTCCAATTTATCTTTCTAACATTAATTGCAATTCGAACAATTTCCTCCCATATAATTTATTATTTTTATATTTTCATCTCTTCACTCTCTCAATCTTATTCTTCTCTCAATCTGAGATCAAGAACTAAACTAAATAAATCATCTTTGTAATAAAAGCATAGATAAAATAAACAGAAAATGTTATTCAAAAAAACTTGATTTTATTATCAAATGTTCACTTACTCTAACAAAAATATTTTTATAATTTATTATTGGAATACATTTTCTTTATTATCAATAAATTTCGAAATATGGTTAGTTTAACTCTAACATTAAAATTATTTAATATTCAAGTTTAATTCTTTTTATTTGGAATATTTAATTTATTCAAATTTTAGATAACAAAATTTTTGCACTTTATTAGAGATTTTAGTGGTGAAGGATAAATTAAATTAAAAAGTTGGAGTTTACATATTCTAATCTTTTTTTAATAGAAAACAAGTATTGAAGAAGCTTTGAATAAAATTCCTTAAATTTATAAATATTTTTTATATGATTCTACTCAAGTAATTTTTCTTCTCTTTACATCATTTTCCCCTAAAATTGAAAGAATGGATTTTAGAACAAAAGATATTTGGAAACTATTATGAAAAATAGATATTTTTATGCCAGCAAAAATTTCGAGTACAGTTCCTTCATAATACTTGTTTTATTTAAGCTCAATTTTAAATTAAATATTATTAGAATCTCTTAGATCTTTTAAAATTATCAAAAGTAAAAGAAATATTATTACCCTTAAAATTAATCTGAAAAATTTATATTGTTCTAATAATGAAAAGAAAAAAAAACTATTTTAGCATATTTTAGATTACTACTTACTACAATACAAAATATTTAAGAAATAGATCAAGCAAAAAAATTATTTTATATAGGATTTAAATTAAAAGATTTTGTAAGATGTTAAATATTAACCTTATTTTTTAATTTTTTTTCTAAAGGAAGTTATGAATATTTCAATATTTTTACTTTTTTACAAAAATTGCTTTTTAATAATTATAATTATCAATTATCTAATTATTTAATCATCTATAAATGGAAAATTAATGAATAAATATTTAATCTTTTATCACTGACATTTTAACCTTATCTTATAACCTATTCAAAAACAACAATAAAACAAAAATAAATTTTTTATATAATATAATTTAAATCATTTGTTATTCATTAGGAATCAATCATACTAGTTTCAGATCAAAGCTTTCATAATTTTTTTTTATATTGAGTAGCTAACTCACTATTCAATAAATCATTTTTTTGAATTATATCTACAAAAATTCTATAAATAAATGAAAATAAATAATAGTTCTTTAAATAAATTAAATGATATGTAAACACAAGAATAAGTATTTCAAATAGATTCTAACCTTAGTTAAATTTATTATAGATAAAAATATTAAAAACAAGAATTGTTAATAGATTTTTATATATATAATTGAATTTTTATAAGAAATCTAATTAACATTGATAAATGGGAATTATATGAATGACATTTTATAGGATATTAGGATGTCAATTTATAAATATATATAATATGATAATAAAATCAATCCCATTTATAATTTGTTTGTCTTCCCTCTTTTTAATACATTTCAGCTTCCTCTTACTTTTTCTTTTTTTGTTCAAATTCAATTTATGATTATGGTGTCAAACCTCTTTTTTCATAATTTTATAATCTTCTTTCTGCTGCTTAAGCAATTAATTCCTAATTTAAGTAAGATATTGATAAACATTTTGACTGAGTTATTAATTAGAATCACCACCAATAGTTCGATTGGATTTTTCTATAAAAATTAATGAATGATTACTTTTTTGATAATTGAAATCATCATAATTTGACGAGTTTTGTGATTCAGATTGAATTAGACATCCCATAATGTAAATTAATAATAATAATCAATTTTATTCATGATTTCCTACTTATCCTTCTAGATTGGTGATTCTTAAATGTAGTTCATTTAATTTAATGGATAAAGCAGTTTTTTCACCTTTGAGATGAGTTAGTTAAGTTTGAATTCTTGAATTTTCTGCCAATTAATATCCAACTTCTCTCTTTAATTCATCATCTAAATGACTTATATTGTAAATGATAATACATTAATTCATTTTAAAGTGTTTTTAACATATCCTCAGTTTTATTAGATAATATCGATTCAAATTCATCTTTAAGTTATTTTAATGATTAGTATTCTTTTCTATGCATTTCAACAGAATCAGCAACTTCATACATAAGTGATTCTAATGAAGAGATTTTACCTTTTAATGAAGCATTATTTTATGAATTTTCAATTGAATTAGAAGAAATGCTAAATGAACTATAATGAGTTTTTTACATTTTAATATATATTGATAATAATCATCTTTTCTTTTTCAATGATTTCATATATCTAATAAATTACTTTTCTCTTTTAGTTCCATTACTTTCAAGATCACAACTTTAAATTATACTTTATAATTATTCTTCTTTTAGATTTTCATTAAATTCTGATGTTGATTCCCTAAAATCATCAATTGTAATATATCCTAATTGAAATCAAAGAGACATTATTTTTGTAATTTAAATCAATTTAATAGAAAATATTTACAAAATCATCATCTCTATCCGTCTCTAAATGAATGTGTAAACATCATTCTTACAAATTCTCAAAATTCAATTATACAACTTTAATCTTAATCAATATCTGTTATCATTTAAGAAAGAACATGCTTTTTTGGTAAATATTTACAAACTAAAGCAAACACTTTTTTTAAATTCTATTACATCATTATTATTTGAATACAAAAATCAAAGATCTTTTTAAAGAAAATTATATCTATTTTTGTAGTTGTTCCTGTATTATAATCATTTGGATCAAATTTTGGTTCAGGCAGTATATATTTATTTTAGATGGGCTTAATCGTTAAGAAGGTGGAATTAATTAAGATAAATTAATTTTATTTAGAAATTAAGTTGGTGTTGAAATAGTATTTTTCTTATTATTCCTATTATAATTAAATTAGATTATTAATAAAATTATTCATTATTCCTATTTCAAATTCATTAAATTGGATTCATCTCCTAAATCAAAATCTTTCAAACTGAAATCACATTTGTTTTATCTTCCCATTTCTGAAGTTACACTCTTAGTTGAAGTGATAAATTTCATAAATTTATTTTGTCTATCTTTCCTTAAAGCTGGTTACTTAGACTCTTCAATTTATTTGATTAGTTCATATTTAAGAAAATGAGACTCTTTATTAAATTAAGGTATATTACACTCTTTTTATCACAATTCATTATTGTAATACTCTTAATATTAAGTCGATTATTGGATTCCTCAATGAAACTAATGTAGTCTTATAATATGTTACTCAATAACTGATCTAACAAGAACTTCAGAACTAAAGGATCTACTTAATTTGATGGGACAATCACAAATCAAAATGTCTTTATACTGATCATCATTCAATTATGTCAAACTATTTATATTATTATTACTATTATACCATTCTTTGAATCCATTATAATATTAAAACAAATCTTTTTCTGACTAAATAAATAAGATAATTTTATACTTCGAATACTCCTACTCTATAAAATGTAATACATTTAAAGTTACCCATTTCTAAATTTTTAATGTAGACTTATTCAAAACCCACTAAAAATATACTAATAGTTATAACTTTTGCAAAGAGTGTCATAAACTTATCTTTTATAAGTTGATAATAAAGATATTTTCTCAGGATTTGTATATAAGCAGACTCAAATATGAGATATATTTATTACTTACACTCTCACCTGATTCTATTGAAATATCTCCTAATTTTACAGTTATTTTGACATTTAAATATTCACGAAATATAACTAATTCATTATTTTATACATGGTATTCTTTGTCTCTAGAAAGAAAACATATTCCTTCTTAATTACCCATATGATATTATGTATAATAAATAATAAACACATTATATACAAATTTTCATTAATTAAAATGAATTCTTCTACCCCATTCTAGACTATCCATAAGATTTTAGAATTATTATTCAGTGATTTCGGTACCCATTTGATTAGACATGGTTCTTTCTCCTGTCATAATATCTTAAGCAAGAATCATATCATCTGAACATGCATCAACATGATTATATTAATCAAACCATGGATGTAAAGGTATTTCTAATAAATAGAATGAGTACCTTCTGCAGTTAATCTTTAATGAGGATGTGGTTTGAGTAATCTTTTAATAAGATCTCTTTAAAGTTAATTCAATTTAAGGAATTCTTAAGAATATTGAAATTATGGATCTAATGAAGTAATTTACTCAATAGTTTCACTAATTGTTTCAGCATAAAATGGTAAAGTTTAACAAAGCATCTAATAGAGTATGATCCCAATAGACCAGACGTCGACTCAATATAAATATTATAGATATACCTTTTTCATCATAACCTCCACCTAAAAAGACTTCTGGAGCCTAATATAAGATGGTTCCAGTTGCAGTCCACATTTCAGTAAAGGTGTCTCTGTATTTAAATCTTTTTGATACACCAAAATCAATTAATTTAATCTAAATGTTTGGTTCAGTTTAAATTAGAATATTTTCTGGTTTTAAATCTCTGTGTGAGATTCCTCTTTAATGAATTTGACCAATAACTTGAGCCAATTATTTAATTGTGTCTTATTTCTATCTCAAAGATAGGTTGCGTTGCACTTATTCTAAATTAGGCACATCGCATAATTCTATCACTTGATAATGATGTTTTGTTTATTAGTCAATGAATAGATCAAATGTTCGGCACACTTAAGGAATATCTTGTAATTATCTTTATAAATTGAATGTATGTATTATAGTATTGACAATTTCTGGATCATCAGTTCTAAAGCATTTTACTGCATAAACTTATATTGGTTTAGGCATTAATGACTTTGTACTTCTTTATTTTGGTATTTTATAACATTTTCTAACAACAGAATGTGCTCCTTCACCTATAATATAATTTATATGCAGTACCTATCTATTCCTATAATACATATGCATCTTTGAATCGTTATGCTGATTATACTTATTCCTATTGTATAATTACATTTTCAATATCAACAGATCTTCTAATTCTAAGTCCTTGTTTACCAAACAATTGAGTCTTAAGTTAATTTCTAATATTTTCCTTATGCATATTAATATGAGTGAGCATATATAAATCCAATTAAATTAATTATGAATCGTCTTACAAATGGTGTGATAGGATTAGCTTTAAAAAACTCTTGGTTTTTTAGTACAGCTAAAAAGGCTAAAATGGAATTGACAGTCAGAACTCCATACAAAACAATTCTTGATAAATTTGATGGTTTTTCAAGAATAGTAGCTAAGACAAATGAAGTAGTTAATTTATATAAATTAGGCTGCACTTATAATATAAAATCGTACTCCTGCTGCAGTGTATATATTACCACCAGGGCCTTTGAAAATAAAATTCACTTAAGATGTAAAAGGAATAACAGGAGATTTCTTACATTTAGGAGGCTATGTATTTGTAAATCCGTAAATAATCATGATTATAAATAATAGAGATAATTCTTGTGAAATAAATTTATTAGATGTAGTTGATAGAAAAGAAGCAAAAGTAGATTAATTTGATAAAGCTGATGTAAAAGATGCAGATACAGTTGCAGGAAGATATGCAGGTAAAATAAGAAGAGCTGCATAACGTACATTTATCAAAAAAGCTACAGCATGATTTATAATACAAAAATAATAATTTAATGCATTATTTGAATTATTATATATAGTATATATATATTATATATAGAAATATATTAATGAGTCTATTAATATAAAATTACATCTTAAATGAATATGATATCATATGATGTCATTTTAGCATTTAAAACCTAATTAATTGTCTTACTAATTAAAATAAAAATTAACAATTACATGAAGATCATCTTGTTAATACTATTGAGCCAGTTATTATTGGTTCATTCTTAAGAGTCTGAAGATATTATAGGATATATGTATGTATTTGCATAGGAATGGCCTGGATCAATTTGTAAATTTTAAAAGTGTACCAAAACCTATATGGGTAACTATGATAATGCAAGATGGAATAATCATGGACTATGGCCTAATACTATGTTATCTACATCATGTGGATTTATATAAAATTGTAGAGATGAAACATATGATGAAAATAAATTAACTGTAGCTACTAAAACATTGATAGATGTTACATGGAATGGGATGTATTCAGATACATTTACATTCAGAAAGTAAACTATTTATATATTTATATTAGACATGAATGGGAAAAACATGGTACGTGTCATCCAGATAATTTAACATAAAATGGATATATGTCTAAAGTTGGTAATTTAAACAACCAATATAATTACTATAAAATATTGGCATCAGTTGGAATCTATCCTGATAATGAAAGACAATTGACTGATACTGAATTCAGAGCTCCATTTACTAAAACATTAGGTATTTCTACCGCCATGACTTATACTTGTTAAAAAGATTGTATTTTCCTTTTATTTAATTTAGCAAACACTGGAAAGTTTTATATTGCTGAAGTTAGAACATGTTTTACTTAAGCTATGAAACCTAGAACTTGTGATTGCAGTAAACCAGTTAGCGCATTTGTCACTTGTGGTAAAACATTTTATTATCCAACATTTTCATTATCTGAATAACAATAAGTTCAATTTGAAGAAATCCCTGATTTGACTGATGCATTTTTATAATGAATTAAAACAATTATTCTTTTATTTCATTAATATATATATATTATATTCAAAAACGAATATTGATGATATTCTGGAATAGATTTATGTCATGGATACCTGCCATCATTTTATTAGGCATCTTTATATTCATTTATAGTATATATTTTGTGGTATTTTATTTGCAATAATATTTAGTACAACATTCGATCTAATTTCAATGGATTAAATTTGGAAACAGTGATTTTACACATTTTAATATTAATGTTCATTATATCATTGTTTCGAGCAATGGTAATAGAACCTGGTACAATAAAATAAGTATTTTATATGGTAAAATATTGAGGAACTTATAGATTAAACTTGGATCTAATGGGAATAATATTAACAATAAGAGAAAGAGAAAGAGAAAGAGAGAATAACAGAATGTCGACAGAGAAGAAGTTAAAGATCAGTAAAGACATTTAAGACAGAAAATGATGAGGATAGAAGTGTAGTAAATATGGATGCAGACGAGAATTTAGAAGATTATTTTAATATGAAAAAAGATGATAATAAATAAGGAAGAGAAAAAAGATTCTGTAAAAAATGTTGCATTCCAAAACCTTTAAGAACACATCATTGTTCTTAATGTAGATGCTGTTGGTAAAGAATGGATCATCATTGTTAATGGATAAATAATTGTGTAGCCAAAGACAATTATAAAATATTTATTTCAATGATATTTTATGCTAGTAATTATTAATAAATTTAATTATAGAGGCTGTCTTTTAGTTTGGGTTTCAATATCTTAATATAGGGTATTCTTAAATGTAATTGAAACAGATGTGTCAGACTTTATATTATTTATAATAGTACTTCACTATTATTTTGTTCTTTTGATTGCAGTTCTAATTACAGGTTTCTTTATATTCCATTTATATTTGATATCATAAAATAAAACTACTCTTGAGTAATTAGAAGATAAACCAGATGTATTACTACTAAATCATTATTTTAGAGATAAAATTATAATTAAGGAGTTTGGTAAAATTTTAAAACCATAATGGGACCTAATATTCTATTATGGTTTTTACCAGTTTAATGATATATTATAATATCATCAAAATAAATTATATATTAAGAAACTATATAAGTTAAATCATTTATTATCATCTTTAGGTATAAAATCCCAAGTCTTTTTCTTATTATTTTATCAAATTAGTAAGATTTTACTTTATTTCTAATCTTCTTGTTGTCATTGGAGATCTGTCTAAAGATTTTTTTGATAAAGATTTTAATAATATTGAAGCAGAACAAGTACTTATTCCTTTACCTTAAAAATTTGAAGAACTTGGAACAGAATAAATTGATATTTAATATTTATTCTTACTCTATTAAAATAAATAATATTCTGTACTTAATTAATTTCTACTTTTCTTTTGATTTCTTAATCTTCTTTCTTTCCCTTCCATTATCTTTCTGTTTAACAATATCTCTATTATACAATTTAATCATATTGATTCATTAGCTGTTGAAAATTTATTTTATTATCAGGAATTTAGGGTATTAATAATTTTGGTATGATAACATTTTTATTTATATTAATATTTCCTACTTATTTTACATTCTTTTTAGTTATGCTAGTTTTCTTTGGTAAAAGTTTCATCAATTAACTATTTGTAAATTTGTTTATATCTCTTATTACTATTGAAATATCCTTATCATTTTATTAATAATATAACTAATGTACAGAATTAGAAGTATTCAAATAGTTCATTTTTCTATTTGTAATTGGTTGCATCTTCTAAAAAGATATATTAGAACTTGAATAAATATTATGTTCTGAAGTTTCATAACTTATTTATCTATTTTCATATTAATCGATATCAGATGATAAACTATTAAAAATAACAGAAATACTCAATATTTTAGGTTGTATTGAAAAGGATTGGATAATTATTGGTGGCTGCCACATAGTTTACAGGTTATTTTTACAATTTTTACAGTTTAGTGTTTCGCTTCAAAACAATCTGATGTGCTGTAACGATTAACAAATTGGGTATTGGAATCTGAGACACAATTGATTGATTATACGCTATAGTACCTTGAATTGTAGTTTGCAAATTATTTATTTCTACTCAAATCTATTGTAATATTTTGTTAAATATTCATTATCATCATTAAAGTACAACAAATCCTTATATAATATAACATGATCTATTGCCAAATTTCCCAATATTTCTGATATTGATTTGCCAAAATAAAAATGAAAAGAATTATAATACCTATTAAAATGGTCAAATTTAATACTTCTTCTTTAAATAATCAATTTAGAATTATGATAAAGAACTTTAACATAATCTACATTCTTTATATTATTTATATTACATAATTTTAATAATTATTTTATTCTAATCTAACACAACTACAAAATTTTTAAATAACACTTAAATCACTTCTATATACTTTCTAAGATCTTTCTATTGATCTTTTCAAATCTACTTTTCTTAACAAAAATTTTTAAAACTTTAATATCTCTTGCTTTTATCTGTTTTATTTTTTAATCTTCCTTATAACCATCTCCTAAATATATTTGTTGATGGTCTACTTAATAATTATATGAATTCAAAGATAATTTTATTCTTTAAAATTAAAAAATTTTAGTAAATTAGTCTTATTTTTTATCATCAAGAACTTTTGAGGAATAGAAAAATCCAATAAATTAAAATAAATTAGACAAATCCAATAAGCTAAATCTTGATTTTAAATGAGATATACTTGAATTGATGAAATGAAGTAAATATGTTATATTATTAATCTTATGGCAATTAAAGATAATCATTATTAAAATAACTTAGATTTATTATAAACTGTAAATAAATTTGAGTTATTACTCCAGTATTAGACTTAATTTATAATTTAATCAAAAGTTAAGTGTAATTGTTTATAAAATGTGTTTTTCTTGAATGTTGAAATATAAATTCATCCTAAGTCTTATATTGTGGATTTATTTGCATGAAAATAAACCCATTAATTAAAATTTTTAATTATAATAAGAAATATAAAATGGATTCAAAAAAACTTAGTAAAATTATTGAACTGATTTCTCTATCTATCGCAATAAGAATAAAAAATAATATAGACATCAAAATGATTACCAGTGTTAACTTGTCTAATGAAAACTGATTTTAATTATTCAATTTCATTTTCATGTTATTCTTTATGGATTTCAATAGATGAAAAAGTTAAGTCTCTTCTGGTAATCAATATTCATAAGCATATTTTAGTTTATGGTATTGATTTGAATCTTAATTTTAATATATTTAATTCAGCTATTATCAGTTGGGTCTATTTTGACTGCAACTCAAAAAATAATCCTGTTTGGGGATACTTACACCGTGTTCATATCTTTTTTATTTTTATTAGAATTGTCAATGTAATTAGATTAGCTCTATTTTAGCCATCAATTCTTATAAAGTAAATCAAACTTAAGTTAGTAATTCTAAACATTTATTATTAGCTAGTTCATTATAGAATCTTTAATAGATTGACCTCAATTTATTTCCTCAAATAAACAAGGGCCTTAAGTTAATATTTATCAAATAAAAATTCATTCCAATTTATATTAACTTTAAATTATTATTTAGTCTAAAACTAAAATTACTTATCAAACTCTTTCAAATATTATACAAACATTTAATAACTTTCCTTATTATCTAACACCTTTATTTAATAATTTATTTTATTTTCTGTTTCACTATGAAAAATTCAAAATTGAATAAAGTTCAAACGAATTTTTGTTCCATTCATTCAATCTATTCAATTCTCCAAAATTCACTTATTTTTCAGTCAATTCAAATTTCAACCTAGGAAATTAATCATTTTTTTTATCTCAAAGAACAAAAAAATAAAATAAAATTTAAAAAGTTACATAAAATAATTTTATTTAAATTAAATCTTACCAATTTAAACAAATTTTATGAAATCTGATTAATGGTCAACAAAGCCTTTCATTAAATCATACAATTTGAGATTAATAAAAACTGACTTTTAATTTAGAATTGATGCAATAAGCTTTTATAATTATAATTAATTTTCGACTAATTGTTTAAAGAATTTAATATNGAAATATAAAATGGATTCAAAAAAACTTAGTAAAATTATTGAACTGATTTCTCTATCTATCGCAATAAGAATAAAAAATAATATAGACATCAAAATGATTACCAGTGTTAACTTGTCTAATGAAAACTGATTTTAATTATTCAATTTCATTTTCATGTTATTCTTTATGGATTTCAATAGATGAAAAAGTTAAGTCTCTTCTGGTAATCAATATTCATAAGCATATTTTAGTTTATGGTATTGATTTGAATCTTAATTTTAATATATTTAATTCAGCTATTATCAGTTGGGTCTATTTTGACTGCAACTCAAAAAATAATCCTGTTTGGGGATACTTACACCGTGTTCATATCTTTTTTATTTTTATTAGAATTGTCAATGTAATTAGATTAGCTCTATTTTAGCCATCAATTCTTATAAAGTAAATCAAACTTAAGTTAGTAATTCTAAACATTTATTATTAGCTAGTTCATTATAGAATCTTTAATAGATTGACCTCAATTTATTTCCTCAAATAAACAAGGGCCTTAAGTTAATATTTATCAAATAAAAATTCATTCCAATTTATATTAACTTTAAATTATTATTTAGTCTAAAACTAAAATTACTTATCAAACTCTTTCAAATATTATACAAACATTTAATAACTTTCCTTATTATCTAACACCTTTATTTAATAATTTATTTTATTTTCTGTTTCACTATGAAAAATTCAAAATTGAATAAAGTTCAAACGAATTTTTGTTCCATTCATTCAATCTATTCAATTCTCCAAAATTCACTTATTTTTCAGTCAATTCAAATTTCAACCTAGGAAATTAATCATTTTTTTTATCTCAAAGAACAAAAAAATAAAATAAAATTTAAAAAGTTACATAAAATAATTTTATTTAAATTAAATCTTACCAATTTAAACAAATTTTATGAAATCTGATTAATGGTCAACAAAGCCTTTCATTAAATCATACAATTTGAGATTAATAAAAACTGACTTTTAATTTAGAATTGATGCAATAAGCTTTTATAATTATAATTAATTTTCGACTAATTGTTTAAAGAATTTAATATGATCTATTTAATTTTTTCCCTTATAGTTTTACCGATTTGTTTCTAATTTTATTTATCCTTTAATTTTATGTAATTTTTTTTATTAATTCAATTATGTATATTTGTGTATTTTCTACTTTTATTTTATTTTTATATTAAATAATTAATTATTAATGAATGTAAAAAATTATATATTACGTAAACTTATTGGTGAGTCTTCAAATACATTGACAGTTGAATAAGTTTAGAAAATACTTGAATCATAATAGGATGATGATAGAATATTTAGGTAAAATTACATTTGCGAAATAGAGCAATAATAAATTCAACATTGTCCAATTAAAAAGTATAGACAATCAACTAAGAGTTCCTAATAAATTCTTCAACAGATTTTGGCAATTTATTGTTGAAGTAATTGCAATCCAGTCTAGTAAATATATTAATCTATATCATCATTTTAGTAATCTACATAATCAAAGAAATAACTTTAATAATCAGCCTAAATTCCCTTAGATATCAATTAATTTAACATTGATATTTCACAAACTGATTTAATAAAATAATAACTTTAATTCATCTATCGATAATACAAAGCTACTATTCGATAAAATGGTGATGGATTAAAAGAAACATTAATTTATCTTGAAAATTTAAATTTAGCAGAATAAATAATTCAATCTTAGTATGCAGAATAATGTATTCTAAAAGCACCTCAATATATCGAAGGAATTGATTAAATTAATTTATGGTGTGAGAAAAGCACTTCTTTATATTAGATTGTAATCTCAACTAGAAAACTATTGTAATCAAATAGAAGCACTGCATTAAAAAAATAATTGCAAATTGTTGAAAAATACAAATCAATATAAAGAATTAAATATACATTGGAAAAATTAATGATTCTAAAATCTACTTTTGGGTAATTAGCATAAGCCATGAATATATATGATGATAATGCATATGAAATCATACCTATTATGAAAGAAACATAAAATAATATTAATAAGTATAAATTAAATGAGCTAAATTTATCATGTATAAGTGATAACTTTTTTGATAATAAAATTGAATCTTTGAAAGAAAGAATCAAATAAGGAATTTTAGCCAATTTTATGAAATTTGATGAAAAAAAATACTATTCTCTTTTGAAAAGTTATTATTTTATTGAAAAACATTACTAAATGTAATCTTTTGTAACTTAAATTTGGGTTTTAGCTAAAAGGAGTATTAGTCAAACCTTTAAAAATGCTATTAAATTATTTGAATAATCATATATTCCTCATAAAATCTATTAAAATTGCAAAGATGAAGATTTACTCTAATTCTACAAATTATTATATAGTGAATTGGTAGAATTAATGCTAAATTTTCATTATTGTAATAGGTTTCATTAAGAAAATGATTTTAAAATTGAAGAAGAAGAAAATAATATTAAATTTGAAGAATATACTGAATAAATTAGATAGTCATATTTAGAAATGAGATAATTAATATGGTAATAAATTCAAAAGAAAATTGTTAAAATCATTGTTGCTCATTCAATAAATATTAAATCGCTAGTTATTGAATAATTAATTTATTTTTTAAGTTATAATTGCTTATTAATAAAAAGAGCTGAAGATTTTAGCCATTCAGATTCCCAAAGGTAAAAATTTGTATAATATTTAGTTTAACTAAATGCATTATAGATGTTTATATGAGTTTTGTTTAATAATTTCATAAAACAAATTTAAAATCAATAAGTACATACTTATAAAATGAATTATACTAAAGATTACCATTAACAAAAGATTCCAAGTTGACATAATAATTAGAATAGCTATCAAATTTAAATTAAGTAAATAAAAAACTTTTTGAATATTTGATTGAAAAGAGAGAAGAGAATTATCAATAAGAAACAAAGAAAACAGTTGATTTTTAAGATTTAATAAATAATGATAAAGAAATGCAATTATTTTATTTATTTGAATATCAAAATCCTTTTGTACTTCAATAAGAAGAATTTGATTTAATTACTAAAGCCATTTGGATTAAAAAGTATATAACTTAACCAACAGGTATTTTAAATTAAATTGAATCAGTATTATCATCATCTAGTATAAGAATATTGGAATTGCTTCCTTAATATGCTTTGCTTTCCTTCTATCATCCTTCTTGTCAATAGTAAATAATATTAAATTTCCTTCAATTACTTGAACTTTATATGTTTGTTTCATATAATTAATTAGTAGGAATGACATAATAAAAATAGCTTTTGGAAAATTTTACTTAAACCATAAAATTTGATGAAAGCAAAGAAATTGAATACTTTATTTAAACTTATGATTAGTATAGTGATTGTTTAGTGTTATAAGAGCGCTTTTGTTATTTTAAAAGATTTGTTTAAAAATTTTGTAAAGAAGGAATAGATTTTAAAGAGATAGATATATTTTAAACAAAAGAAAAAAGATAATATGTTGATATTGCAGAAAGAGCCATAGCTTCAGAATCTTTAGCATATTTACTTTCTATTACTAAATCTGTATTTTCACTAATTAATATATAATCTTAAAATTTTGATATTTTTAAAGAAGTCTATAATTAATACAAAGAATTTATTTATAGAAATTTTGTGTAAACATATATTAAAATTGATGGAATAATATAATATGTACCTTAATAAAAATGGGATTTAAAAGATATTCATAATGAGAATAATAATATTTATTTAGATAGATTAATTTAATTTATTCTTGATTAAAAAGAAAGATTAAAAAGCATAGGAGGAGGGGTTATTCCATTAAATGCTTAGAAAGATATTTTTTCATTTTTGGCAGAACATTGCTTAAATGTTTTATTAGAAACATATGGGAAAATAAAAAAAGTAAAACAGCTTTAGATTAATATAGTTAAACTCAATTGGAAGAGATTAAATGGTTTTTGAATATACTACTTGTTGTTAATCAATTGAATCAAGTTAAAAGAATACCAAAGAAGTTGTACTTAATCCTAAAATTACATTAATGTAATTAGAATACTTGAAAGTTTTTAATTCATAATAATATGAAGAAATCGATTAGTATATCCAAAAATCAAAAGTAAATATGATTAAATACTAATATTTAGACTTAGATTCCATTAAGATTACTGTATAATTTAATGAGCTCATGTACAAGTTATAATAAATTATCAAAATAATAAAAAAAGGACATTTCAGTTAAATTTTTCAAAGATTATTATGATACATTTAAATTATTTTGATATTTATAAACCAACAACAATTGAATAATTATATCACTATAAATTATTATTAATCATGCTTTAATTTTCTTATAATTGCTGACTTTGATTTGTAATCGATTCTTAAATTGACTATTACTACAGAGTATTATTCATATCTATTAAACTCATAGAATTGATATCAATTAAACAAATAGAACATCTTCCTACATTTTTTTGGATTTGCATATGATTTTGAATACAATGTTAATGAAAGCAATGTCCACAAAAGATTTCAATTATAATTCCTGTTTAAAATGATTCTAAACAATATGCACATCTATCTTATTCGAATTTCATTTCATTTTACTTAATCTAATGAATTAGATTCTAAGACTTTAATTTTTCAAATTCTGATTAAACATTAAAATTTCTTCTACGACGTGGGAAAATTGGCTCTGGATCTAACCATTCTACAAATCTTCTCCCAAATATTCTTATTAAAACTGTTCTTATCAGAGCCATAATTATAATACTCCCAAGAATTGTTAGTAAAAGTATAATAATAAATTAGAACAATTATTATTAGTTTTATTAACTTCTATTTTTAATAAAGACTATTTATTACAATTTTTAAATGCTGATAATTTAATAGAACATCTGAGAAAAATCTATCTCTGCATCTGTTGTGAATTATAAAGTAATTCTAAATTAATTACCTTATATCCTATAATATAGACTCTTGGATAAATTACTCAAATTGTAACATAATTTTACATTTAAATCAATTAATTAGTACATGGAAAGTCATCAGACAGACCAACATTTAAACAAATACTTAAGTTTGCTTTGACTACATCTTATGATAAATTTCCTATTCCAATTTAAAACAAAAAATCTGGTCCCATTCTACCTTAAAAATAGATTGTACAAAGCTCTCCTTAACTAACTTTTTATTTCATATTTTAGAATATTATCCTAGATTCAGCAGAAACATAATATAATTAATTAGGACAATATATTGGAATTCCACAAATATCATGATTCTAATATAAATAATTTGTAGCATTATAAAGAGGGACTTCCTTTACAATACCACATTTTGGATAGGTAACATTCATTTATGGATCAGGATATTCAGATTAATTAAGTGTTCTTAGAACAGTTTATTAAGAGCAATTAAATGGTACCTATACTAATTCTGAACATTAATTATTTTCTAAATTATATTAACAGCAATTCTCTTACTAGCAAGAATGACACTACAATATATCAAATCTTACTTTTGAGTAAATTTTGCAATCTATTTCTTTACATGAAGATTGAAAATTTTACTCAATTTTTTGGCTATTTTCGCTTTTATCTTCTGAAGGATTGATTGAATTTCCATATAATAAATCTCTAAATTATTATTTCCTTATACATAAATGTCAAGATAAAAAATAATTGCATTATAATAATTAAATTACTTTTTATTATAATATTCAAATTTATATATCAATGTTAATTATCTCAATAAGGAAATACCCTATCTAAGTCGTTTCTATTTTTATTTTCAGTATCAAATGCTTTTTAATTGTCTCTTTATATTAATTTAAACCAATCAATTAAAAGCAATCATATTCTCTAAGTAAATATAATCTAAATAATCTAAATGATAAAGTAAGCAAAAAATATGACTAAATCTTTTATTTTTATTTTATAAAGGTGCTTTTTAAAAATTATTAGATATTTTACCTTTTGTATTTGTTTTAATCAGGAAAAGAAACTAGAGAAAACACCCCAGCTAAGACATTTTGGTCTAACATTAATATTCAAAATTGTACTAGATATAAGTGAATTTCTATAAATTGAATTATAAAGAACTTTAGTAGATAACTAATTTTAAACTATATCATATTTATATTATAAAATTATATAAGGCATAATTGGCTGCAGTTTTATTTTAACCCAAACTTAAATACTATAACTAAATTGCAAATAAAGATATATCTTATAATTTTCACAAAAAAATCAAAAAGAAGACGTTTAGGTTTATATCTTTATCAATTTGAAACATCGTTATTGATTAAAAATATTCTAATTATCATTTTGATTTACCTCTAAAAATTAAAAAACAATATAGGGTAATTTGATAATAAAATTGTTATAAATTTATTTTGAGAATATGGATTGATTTATTTATGAAGATAAAACTAAATTTTTTCTGTATTATATATTTTTAAATAGTACAGTTTATTCATAAAATTCAGGATATTAAATTAATGATTTGAATAAATGAGCTAATATTTTTGAATTAGAGATCCATAAAAATGAATAAGATTTATTACTATTATTCCAAAACTTATTATTTTATATAAAATTTTTTTCATATCCTTTTACTTATTTTAATGAAAATATGATGACAAAAATTTTAATATTCATCTCTAAATGTAAATTATATATTAATAACTTTTTATAAAATAATTTCTTCATAATAATGAGCGAAGGACCATTAAGTAATGTGCAATGTACCCTTCATAAATAACCAATTACAAGAGTAAAGAAGCAAAAATAAATAAATTAAATAGAACGAGTATTATGTCTGGAGAAGGATCATGTACCTAAGAGATTTACACGGTTTTGGACAAAATTTCAAAATTTCTTGAACCAATCCATAAAATTTATAATGGACTTCACTAAAGTTTGTTAAATCTTAAATTAGAAATAGGTAAGATGATAAATCAAATATTTTCATTCATAGAAATAGCTATTTAATCAAGCGTATTTGAAATAATTAAGTTGGAAAATTACATAAAATATTAAGACTATTATAAAGAGTTTAAAATGGAGGATTTATAGAAATTAGTTGATTTTGTTTATAATGATAATATTTTACAAAATCCAATATTTGAATCTACTAAACAATTGAACGAAATATAATCAGGGTATAAAAATTTATTGATCAAATTTTTGAGAATATTATAGAGTTAATTAAAGGTGATACACAACAATAAGATAAATAGAATAATTATTAAGAATAGAAAAAAAAGGAAAATTAAGATCAAGAAAGCTAATTCCAAATAACATAAGTCATAAATAAAAAGAATAGGGCAATTTTGTAAGAGAAATCAACAGTATTTACAAAAAAAAGTACNAAATTATATAAGGCATAATTGGCTGCAGTTTTATTTTAACCCAAACTTAAATACTATAACTAAATTGCAAATAAAGATATATCTTATAATTTTCACAAAAAAATCAAAAAGAAGACGTTTAGGTTTATATCTTTATCAATTTGAAACATCGTTATTGATTAAAAATATTCTAATTATCATTTTGATTTACCTCTAAAAATTAAAAAACAATATAGGGTAATTTGATAATAAAATTGTTATAAATTTATTTTGAGAATATGGATTGATTTATTTATGAAGATAAAACTAAATTTTTTCTGTATTATATATTTTTAAATAGTACAGTTTATTCATAAAATTCAGGATATTAAATTAATGATTTGAATAAATGAGCTAATATTTTTGAATTAGAGATCCATAAAAATGAATAAGATTTATTACTATTATTCCAAAACTTATTATTTTATATAAAATTTTTTTCATATCCTTTTACTTATTTTAATGAAAATATGATGACAAAAATTTTAATATTCATCTCTAAATGTAAATTATATATTAATAACTTTTTATAAAATAATTTCTTCATAATAATGAGCGAAGGACCATTAAGTAATGTGCAATGTACCCTTCATAAATAACCAATTACAAGAGTAAAGAAGCAAAAATAAATAAATTAAATAGAACGAGTATTATGTCTGGAGAAGGATCATGTACCTAAGAGATTTACACGGTTTTGGACAAAATTTCAAAATTTCTTGAACCAATCCATAAAATTTATAATGGACTTCACTAAAGTTTGTTAAATCTTAAATTAGAAATAGGTAAGATGATAAATCAAATATTTTCATTCATAGAAATAGCTATTTAATCAAGCGTATTTGAAATAATTAAGTTGGAAAATTACATAAAATATTAAGACTATTATAAAGAGTTTAAAATGGAGGATTTATAGAAATTAGTTGATTTTGTTTATAATGATAATATTTTACAAAATCCAATATTTGAATCTACTAAACAATTGAACGAAATATAATCAGGGTATAAAAATTTATTGATCAAATTTTTGAGAATATTATAGAGTTAATTAAAGGTGATACACAACAATAAGATAAATAGAATAATTATTAAGAATAGAAAAAAAAGGAAAATTAAGATCAAGAAAGCTAATTCCAAATAACATAAGTCATAAATAAAAAGAATAGGGCAATTTTGTAAGAGAAATCAACAGTATTTACAAAAAAAAGTAC
>CAJJDN010000062.1:71443-82784 GCA_905182985.1 Paramecium sonneborni
ATTTTGAAATACAAAAATAGATGGTGATAAATTAATTAAGCAAAAAAAGGATGTTAATACTCAAAATAAAATTTTATTTTTATTTTAACAATACTATTCAAAATACTGAAAAATATATTAATTGTTAAAATAATTATTTAGCCTTACCGCCATATATAACGTGATATAAATTAATAATAAATTTAAACAGCTGATAAATATAAATCTTTTTTTCAATTTAAAAATTAAGAAATAAATAATTTCAAAATTTTGATAAAAGTTATTTTTGCTAATTGTAAGATTTACAAAGTAGAATGAATATAAAACTAGTCTTGTAACTTCGACAGTTTTTAATTAAAAATGAGATATTTTTATATAAGGCAATATCCTTTTAGCCAATTTTAGAATAGAGAAATAAAATCAATTGACGATAAGATGTTCAAGAGGAAAATGCTAATGAGTAAGTTACTGCTTTGGCATTAAATGAAATAACCAATTAATTATTTGTAGGATATATAACGGAGATATCTCAACAAATTAATATTCAACAAATTCTTGGGGAAAAAAGGTTTAATAAAGAGCCCATTGTAATTTATAATTTTTCTAACATAGATTTATTTTCAAGTGGAGATGATGATATCATTAAAATCTATTACTGTTCACAAGATATAGTTGCTAGTAAAAAAGTGAAATTATAAAGGGAAGTTTTTTAAATAGATAAAGAAACTGATTAATTATTTTTGATCATAGCTGGATAGTTACATATTTATAAAAACTCTAACGAAATCCTGAATTATAATCGATATCTTTATAAAATAAGAAAAAGTAACTGGTATGGCGATAGGGAGTAAAAAAATATATTTAGGATCTAATGAAGGTAAAATTCTTATATTTTAATATCAATAGATAGGAAACAAATATACTTTTGCCTCTTTTGCTAAGATTTTAGAATAAAAAACAATTTTATCAATGAAATATTGTAGTGAAACAAAATTATTTGCTTCTTAGATTTGAAGAAAAAGTAATTATATATTAAATTGATTTGAATGATAAATTTGAATGCCTCTAAGAAATTTCTGGATATTTTAGTGGTTTTAATCTTAATAGTAATAAGAAGATTTCTGAAACGATATTATTTTCTGATTAAGATGATAAAGCTTCATACTATATTTCTTAAAAAGTGATTGGCTGAAAAGTAGAAATGCTAATTTTTGATTGTTGAAATTAAATAAATAAAATATTTATAATTTAATTTTTTTAATGTTCGAACCAAATTTAATAGAAAAAGAACTTAAATGTTCTAATAAAAATCATACAGCACCTGTAGAAATGGTTATTTGGGATCCTTAGTTAAGTAAAGACTAAAGGTTAATTTGCAAAGTCTGTTAATCAGAATAATTTGGGGCAAAAATATTAATGCCTATAAAAGAAGCTATGGATAGAGCACATGCAAAATAAAAGAGTATGATAGAGAAAATTACTCCTGCTATTTAGGAAAATGAAAAATATATAAAATCTTTGGAGAGTGAAATAAATAAATTAAAAGATAATGCATTTTAAGCTTTGGAAAGTATAACAAAGAATGCAAAAACATGGTTAGAATAATTATAAAAAGTTAAAAAATCTACTACTGAAAATTATAGTTTCATTGAGGAGTTGGATAAAATGATTACTGGAAATGCTTCTGAAGAGTAAGTATAAATTATTGAAAGGATTCATATAATAAACAATGCTTTCTTCTAAAAAATTGATATTTAATTAAATAATTTTTTCCTTTTTAAAGAATATTCAGATTGCTAAAAATCATTGGTCAATGTAATTTAAATTAATTTGAGTGATTTTACATAATCTAACAATAGAATCTCTTCTAGTAATGTAATTAATAATATATAATAATTAGGAATATAAAGCATTATGTTAATAGCATAAAGAAAAAATAACTTTTGTAAATTTGGCACCGAACATCAATAAAGATCAAAGAGCAGCTTGTAAATAATGTAAGAGAAGAGATGGAGAATATTTTGAAGATTTTATTGATTAATGGAAATAATTTGATTCAAAACAAAAGGAGGTTATCTAAAATTCATAAAATAACTTATAAAAAATAATTGAAGAAAAATTATAGTTCTTAAATAAAATGAGATTAGATTCTGTTAATTAATTTTCAAAATAAATAAATTAATTATGGATCATTATGTTAAAAGGATTGAAAAAACAATTTGAAACTGTGAATAGTCTTGCTAATTTATATAATGAAGGCTAAATAAATGAGATGGCTGAAAGATTAATCAGTCAAAATGAAATAAAAAGTGATGATTTACAACAACAAGTTATAGATTCAATGTAAAATTTAATATCTCAAATATCAAATAACTTTTCGAATTTATAACCTGATTAAGATAAAAAATTGAAACCTAATTAAGGCTAAAAATAATAACCTGATTAATGTCTAGAGTTAAAGAAAGTTTTAAAAAAAACTATAGAATAAGACGCTTTAAGTATAGGTATGGCTATAAATTAAGATGGATCAAAAATTATTACTTGCAGTGAATAAAATTTAATTTTATGGAATATGAATTAAACAGAAATAAAATAGATAGCCACTTTAAAGGGTCATAATGATTATATTAATTGTGTAGTCTTTAACAAAGACAGTAATTGTATCATTTCTGGATGTGAAGACTCATCTATTAGATTATGGAAGGAATAGAATTAAAATTAATGGGAAAGCATCTAAGCAGATTAAAAACATAATTAAAGAATTTCTTGTTTAATTTTAAATTCAAAAGAAGATAAACTATTTTCTGGTAGCAGTGATTCAAAAATATGTGTCTGGAATATTGATATTTCATAAAAATAAATCAAATTCTAATAAATATTACAAAAACATAATTCGGATGTTTATAGTTTAAGCTTAAATTAACAAAATACATTTTTAATATCTTGTAGTTAGAATTAGAAAATTGTTATTTGGGAATATTAGAATGATTAATGGAAATTCAAATAATTTGTTGAAAATTAAATCAAAGGTACAGGTTACAGATTATCCTTTTTGAATGAAAATACGTTTATTTGGGTAAGTGCAAAAGCAGGTTAAGGAAACATTTGCGTTTTTTCACTAGAAAACTAAACTTTTGTTGAATAAAAAGAGAAAAAATTATCATTAGCTAATTCTACTAATATCACAGATTGTATGTATTTTCCTATTGTTTACAATTAAAGGAATAACACTGCATATGTTAAACATAAAAAACATTTATATATAATCAAAACGGAAACCTAATCTTAAAATTGGACTATAAATGCCATTGAATTAGATAATGCTGAAAACCTTTTTGGAGCCATATCAGCTAATGGGAAGATAATTGTAACATACAATTAAAATTTAAAAAGACTTCAATTTATTGAGCTTGTAATGGAATGAAATGGTTAATTATCAATTATAAAACATTAGAAATCATATCATTATTAGATTTTCTTATTTAATATATATTATATTCTTAAGACACAAGAGGTCAAGAAAAAATAACAGAAAAAACATCTAAGTAATTTTTTTATCTCTTTATTTCGTAATTTCATCTATAAATATATACTACAAAAGTTTATATTAAATTTTATTTAATAATTATTTTGATTTGTAAATAATAAAATCATTTTAATTTTATTGGTTCAAAGTATCTATAATTACAATCAATATCGTTAGCCTGATCTAATTACCAACACTCAACTTTTTCATAAAATCTAACTTTCTTAATTGGTGACTTTTCATAAACATTTTTTGTTCTATTTGTTTAAATTTCAGTGGAGTATGAGCGTATTCTCGCTTAATTTTCACATCTCTTTGTGAGACTACCCTGATTTTTAATTATTTTTGTGCTAAATCTCCTCAAAGTATTGTGAGAATTTTCATTTAAAATTTTTTGGAAATTCGGTTAATATATATCCTCTAAATTACATATTTTGAATAAATTAGTAACATGAGATTATACTTAAAAGAATTTATTTTAAATATGTTTATTGTCTTTCCTTGTTATTATTTTTTGTTATTAAAGATTCCCTTATTTGTTTATTGGTTATATCAATTAAGGAGCTAAAATATGATCATTTTTTTATGGAAAACAAATTCTTGTAATCAACAAAGTTTAAGATGTCTTCATCCTTGATTATATAGGATTTTTATAAGGAATTGCATTCATAAATATTTAAACTAATACAAATTGACATTTGTAATTTAATTATCTAATAAAATAATAATGACAGCAATTTGTCTAACTAAACTCCGAAAATTAAAAATGAAAACTTACCAGAATAGCTTTATTTTGATAAGAAGTGTTTTAAAAGGGGTTTGTTATTAATTTTTAAATATTCGATGATTATTAATTAAATGCAGAATATATCCTTATTATATGATATTGATTAATATTATGTTGATAAAGAAAATAATTTTTTTTTTCCGAATATTTTAAGTTTATTTTAACAGAATTTGATATTCATCTCCTTTATCTTTAAAATATATTTTTTTTCAATAAAAGTTAAATTTAATCAATAAATGAAAATTTAACTTATATTTGAAATTCTTCAATATATATTTTAAAATAATGTTTTATGTTTAATAATAATGTATTTATTAGTTATTGATAGGTTTTTCTTGAATATGAAATAAAAAGGAGAGTGTTAGTTTAAATAGTATAAATAAAAAAAGAGGAATATGAAAATAAAGTAAGAAGAAAGTATTTGGAATATGAAGATAAGGATTTGAGTTTAATAAATGATGTTTAATGATATAAAGAAGTAATATTTATCATGAACTTGATAAAGAATCAAGCCATTCCATAAAATCTCGGAGTCTCAATATCTAAATTAAAATTTTCTTTTTTAAATTCTTTAATAAGTTAATTGGTAAATTGAAGATTGTTTTCTTGTACTTGATATTGATTAATTGATTTTATTTTAGGGGATATTTTTTTAGTATTGTTTAAGTATAATAACTAGTTATTAACAGTCAGCAAATTGTTTAAGTGTAAGGTATTACACTTTGGCGATGTTCTTTATGAGATTTAAGGATTGATTTTGATTTATTTTTTAGGTTTATTGTTTGTATGGAGAATGTCTTTTAACTTAAGTACATCAATTGGATTAAGAATTTTTGATTAATTCGTATTAGAATCTTTAGTATTTATTTATCTAAAAGAAGAAGTAGATCTAAGTTTTTAAAGGTTGACTTATGGATAATCATAAGTTCTTTAAGTAGATTGTTCAAATATTTAAACTAAACTTTAGTTCTTCTATAACAATTCTGTAAAATATTGATTGTATTGTTATTTATTATGATTAGTAGTTGATTGAATGTTAGTTTTAGGTGAAATTTAAGTTGTATTTGTAAGTTATTGATTTCTCATAAGTGTTATATGATGATAATGTAATAAATAATAAATGAAAAGTGAAATATTTAATATATATATTTAAAATAAATTAAATGCAAGCAGAAATAAAAAATATACCATTGAATTAAGGAAAATATACAACTTAA
This sequence comes from Paramecium sonneborni, assembly GCA_905182985.1. Lineage (NCBI taxonomy): Eukaryota > Ciliophora > Oligohymenophorea > Peniculida > Parameciidae > Paramecium > Paramecium sonneborni. The sequence goes on from CAJJDN010000062.1 coordinate 76,953, forward strand.
TAAAGATTAGGTAGTGGTTCTTTTGGTGAGATCTATTTAGTAACAACATAAGCAAATGAAATATTGGCAGCAAAATTTGTAATAAATATTTTGAATAAATTTAGGAAGAAATTAAATCAAAGCATCCTTAATTAGGATTTGAAGCAAAGGTTACAAAAGCATTGTAAGGAGGAAGTATGATTTATTATAAAAAAAAATAGTTGGGATTCCTGTATTTCATTATTTTGGATAAGAAGCTGGATTAAATGTAATGATTATAGATTTACTGGGACCAAATTTAGAAGACTTATTCAATTTATGTTAAAGAAAGTTTTCATTAAAAACTGTAATCATGTTAGCAGATTAAATGATTTAAAGAGTTGAATATATGCATTCGAAAAGTTTTATACACAGAGATATTAAACCAGATAATTTTCTTATTGGATTAGGCAGAAAATCAAACACTGTGGTATTTTATTAAATTAATATACTCAGTATATTCTAGATTTTGGTTTAAGTAAAAAATATAGAGATGCTAAAACACATTAACATATTCCATACAGAGAAAATAAAAATCTTACGGGTACAGCAAGATATGCTAGTATTAATGCACATCTTGGTATAGANAATAACTAGTTATTAACAGTCAGCAAATTGTTTAAGTGTAAGGTATTACACTTTGGCGATGTTCTTTATGAGATTTAAGGATTGATTTTGATTTATTTTTTAGGTTTATTGTTTGTATGGAGAATGTCTTTTAACTTAAGTACATCAATTGGATTAAGAATTTTTGATTAATTCGTATTAGAATCTTTAGTATTTATTTATCTAAAAGAAGAAGTAGATCTAAGTTTTTAAAGGTTGACTTATGGATAATCATAAGTTCTTTAAGTAGATTGTTCAAATATTTAAACTAAACTTTAGTTCTTCTATAACAATTCTGTAAAATATTGATTGTATTGTTATTTATTATGATTAGTAGTTGATTGAATGTTAGTTTTAGGTGAAATTTAAGTTGTATTTGTAAGTTATTGATTTCTCATAAGTGTTATATGATGATAATGTAATAAATAATAAATGAAAAGTGAAATATTTAATATATATATTTAAAATAAATTAAATGCAAGCAGAAATAAAAAATATACCATTGAATTAAGGAAAATATACAACTTAATAAAGATTAGGTAGTGGTTCTTTTGGTGAGATCTATTTAGTAACAACATAAGCAAATGAAATATTGGCAGCAAAATTTGTAATAAATATTTTGAATAAATTTAGGAAGAAATTAAATCAAAGCATCCTTAATTAGGATTTGAAGCAAAGGTTACAAAAGCATTGTAAGGAGGAAGTATGATTTATTATAAAAAAAAATAGTTGGGATTCCTGTATTTCATTATTTTGGATAAGAAGCTGGATTAAATGTAATGATTATAGATTTACTGGGACCAAATTTAGAAGACTTATTCAATTTATGTTAAAGAAAGTTTTCATTAAAAACTGTAATCATGTTAGCAGATTAAATGATTTAAAGAGTTGAATATATGCATTCGAAAAGTTTTATACACAGAGATATTAAACCAGATAATTTTCTTATTGGATTAGGCAGAAAATCAAACACTGTGGTATTTTATTAAATTAATATACTCAGTATATTCTAGATTTTGGTTTAAGTAAAAAATATAGAGATGCTAAAACACATTAACATATTCCATACAGAGAAAATAAAAATCTTACGGGTACAGCAAGATATGCTAGTATTAATGCACATCTTGGTATAGAATAATCTAGAAGAGATGATTTAGAAGCTATTGGATATGTTATGGTCTATTTATTAAGAAGTTATCTACCTTGGTAAGGAATTAAAGCAAATAATAAATAAGAAAAATATCATAAAATCATGGAAAAAAAAATGACTACTCCTGTTGAAGTTTTATGTAAGACTTTACCAAGTATTTTTTATTTATCATTTTAATAGTTGAATTCTCAACATATTTAAATTATTGTAGATCCTTAAGATTTGAAGATAAACCTGATTATAGTTTTCTTAGAAAAATGTTCAAAGAATTATTCTAAAAACATGGATATGATTGGGATTATTAATATGATTGGTGTCTAGCTATTAATGGATAAAAAACTAATACTTATAATAATGGTAAAATCACAATCTAAGTCAATGCAAATTAATATGATGCTGATGAAAATCAACCTCCTATTACTATCTAAATTAGTATATATTATTAATATTATTTAAGATGAAAAGGTATAAGATAAATAAGTAGTTGAATCCAAAATTATTGATAACAAATACTAAAGAGTTTAGAATCCAGAAAATGATATAGATTAAACTGAATAAATTGCCAGAAATTTAATGGGAAATGAATAATTTAATAAATAACAAGATTAAATTAAAAAGAATCTTATGGGTGATAGTGAAATCAAATTATCAATTCCTAATAATACAAGTTAAAAAAATTAAGCACCAATTGAAACAGTTTTTAATCCCAGGGTTGTTATATAAGTATTTAAATAAAAAATAAAAATATAGAAAAAAACAATTTATGAAAGATTAGGCTAGAGTATGGCAATTGATTTCACAGTTGATAAATTATTGTAAAAATTGTCGAATGATCCAAAATTAAAGAGTTTTTTTGTTAAGTCAGATATGAAGAAGTTGAATTCTTAGATGTAAGCATTTCTTACAATGCTTTTTGGAGGGTATAATTAGTAATGATTTAGACCTTCAAATTATATGGGAAGAGATATGTTAGAAGCACATAGAGGATTAGGAATAGATGATACACATTTTAATCTAGTAGTAAAACATTTAAGCGATACTCTTGTTAATTTAGCACTTCCAGAAGATATTGTAGCTGAAGTAGTTGAAGTTTGTGAATCTCTTAGAGATGATGTACTTGGAAAAGGATGAAATAATATTCATTAAATAAATCATTATTAAATATATGTCCAATCAATAAAAGTGTAATAATTGTGGAGCAAAAGATCATTTAGCAAAATTTTGTTATGAAAGAACTAAAAAAGTTCCATCAACTATTAAATTATCTATTTAATCTGATAAATTGAATTTGAAAGATAAAAAAGAATAGAAATTGTAAAAAAAAGAAGAACAAATAGTTGTTTAAATATCAAAATAAATACCTAGATCAAAATACGAAGAGGATAAATATATTGGTTAACATACTTAAATTTGGGGTAGTTATTGGAATGAAGTTTTGGGATGGGGATTTGCATGTTGTTATTCAAATTAAAAAACTTAAGAATGTTTAGGAGAAAAAGGTAAAAGACAATCACTCACCAAAGAATATTCTATTAAAAGATAAATTGAAGAAACACCTATTGCATAATAAGAGTTAAAATCAGGACCATTAAATCTTAATGAATTATATCGAAAATCAAATCTAAGAGAAGGGGCTCCTGTTGATGTTATTTATAATTAAAATAACGCTACAAGTTGATTAATTCTTATGAGTATTCGATTAAATAAAAATAATTAAATGTTAGATTGATATATCGATACTTATTATTTATTTCTTTTGTTTTTAATCGAATTTTTCAATCTACTAAAGCAGCAATTTTATTTAAAGAGTTTAGTATCTATTATATATATATATTGAATAATAAAATCTAATGGAAATTCAAAGAAACTAATTTGAATAATTAAATCAAACATTCAATAAGATAAAATAATCAATTATTCAGAAACTGCATTTCTCTATCTTTTTTATATTAAAAAGTTTAAATAAAATGATAAATAATCTATATTCAGTATTTATGGTTTTAGTGATTGTTTTAAAATAATTTTTATATAAAAGAATATTGATAGATTTATAAATGATTATCAGAAATAAAAAATTCACAAGAATTATCTTTTATTATAATAAAATGATTATCATATTGAAATAATCAAAAACTTTTTTACTTGAATTTTTATTAAGATGACAATTTCCAATAAAATTGATATAGAAAAAAAATGAACCATTAATATTTATATTTATTTAATAATAAATGGGATCTGTTTGTATAAAAGAAACTGAACAATAATCAGGAGAAGCAATGGAGAAAAATTTAATAAAGGATTCTTAATAATTGTTCTGTAGAGATGATGAGGATAAGGGGAAATAATAATTAGAAGAATTTTCCATTCTTAGAGTATTTATAGAGATGATACATAGCATTTAGGTAGAGGCACAAATGGAAAGGTTATGTTAGTCTAACATAAATCAACACAATAATAATATGCAATGAAAGTTGTATGTAAAAACAAAATTCAAACACTTAACTAAAAAAAATATATTAAAACGGAAAGAAAGATATTAGAAATTTCAGATTGCTGCTTCATCACTAAATTACATTATGCTTTTTAAACTCAAACTAAATTATATTTTATTATAGAATTTGTACCTGGTGGAGAATTGTTTTATCACTTAAAGAAAAATGGAAGAATGTCTGAAAAAAAAGTAAAATTCTATGCTGCAGAAATCTTATTAGGTTTAGATTATTTACATAAATAAAATATTATTTATAGAGACTTAAAACCAGAAAATATATTATTGGATAATGAAGGTCATATTAAAATTTGTGATTTTGGTTTGTGTAAATTATGTACTTATGGTGATAATTATGCCAAAAGTTTTTGTGGTACTTTAGAATATCTATCTCCAGAAATCATTTCAGGGGATATGTATTCTAAAGTATGTGATTGGTGGACTTATGGTGTTTTATTATATGTAATGTTAATAGGCAGATTGCCATTTTAAAATGATAACTAAAAAGAGATTATGAAATCTATTCTAATAGAAGAATTTGAAATTCCAGATGATATATCAGAGGAAGCTCAGGATTTGCTGAAATAATTATTAAAAAAGAATCCTTAATAAAGACTTGGATCAGTTGGTGATGGAAAAGAAATCTAAAAACATGATTTTTTTAAAGATATAGATTTTGTGAAATTAGAAAGGAGGGAAATAAAAGCACCTCTGTATAATGATAAGCCTTTTCAATTTTTTGATCAAAATTTAGTTAGAAAAAGTACAATTCAAGATACTCCTGTAAATGAAATAGGGAAATATTAAAATTTTTCAAATTTCACTTACAAAGAAGAAAAGATGATGAATGAATATAATAAACTATTAATTATTCACTGAGAAATATGAGAAATTCTGCTTTGGGACCAAGATTAACACTGAGTAGAGCCCAGGTAGATGATACAGAAGACATACCTGAGGAACCTGAAGATTTTGAAACAATAATAGTAGAGAAGAGGAAAATAAAATATAAAGCAATAAGAGATGATAGATTTGATGGAAAAGGACGTTTGATAAAATAAGGAACTGGATATGGAATACAGTTTGATAATTTTATAACAGTATGCGTATTTGATCCAAGTGAAGAAGTAGTATAAATAAAAGACACATTATCAAATTGCACAAATGCAATAGATTAATAAAAAATAAATCCAAGATTGGATATGAAATATAAAGATGAAAATAAAGGAGATGAAATCATTCTGTTTTCAATCCTTAAAAAATAAAAAAACAAATGATTTGATTTATTAAATATATATTGTCATTACTTTCTTAAATTAGATTATTTTAATTCAATAAATTCTCCAGATGATTTAGAATAAATGATAGGTTCTGCTGCTTCAGCCATACTTTCAATGGCAGATTCATCAACTCCTCTTTTCATTCTTTAAAATAATAATTAAATAAATAAAATACCTAAAATTTCCATTTTCTCCCCATTATTATCCCCAACTATTTTATAATAACCAAAATTTAACTCCATTTTCTTCACCCCATCCATAACATAATACTGAATGATCTACTTTTTCCT